>JZKD02S2083376.1:307052-320228 GCA_000966675.3 Picea glauca | reverse complement strand
CGTCATTTTATTTGTCGATTCTATGAATGGCAAGTCGGATGGGAAGCTGAGGCGTTCGGTTCACTCTTCTGTTATGAATGACCCCCTGCAGCTCCGAATCGATCACGTCTGCGTTGATTTGGTTACAACGGGATCGAAAGATTATATGGCGAGAACAAGTAGTTTGTTAGTGTCAACGACTCTCATGTATTTGACACGCACTGCATTGAAGCATGGAGGAAGCAAACGATGAACGAGAAATGTGATTGCTGCTAAAACCAACCAGCGGAGAGAGGGTTTCACCTTTAAAAATCTATAACACAATAGAGATTGCCATTATACATCTTGCTAGCCTTTTCCGATGACATTCATCAAAAAGAAGGGAAAACAATAGACTGGCTATAGCCTCTTCCTATGACATTCTTCAAAGAAAGGGGAAAACTAGTTAAGTTTTTTTTTCCAAACAAGGCCCTCCGACTTCCTCTCTGGCGTAGAGTCTTTGATTCTGTTTTTGAGCAATTGCATAAGAAGCGAACATAATTCTTTATTATAGTTTGGTATGCTGTAGATTCAATTCTTCCATTAACTATGATGTAACAATCTCAGATAAATGACTATATTATGTTTGTTTGATGATCATACAATGCAACGTCTTTTGTTTAATGATTATATGACTGTTCTGGTAGTCAATAAAATTCAGGTGATCTATGAATAAGATTAATTTTTTTAATTGAAGTATGGATAGGTAAATGCTTTAATCAAAATATTTTTGAAAAACTGATTATAGAAGGAAGATGCGCCTCTCACATGAGGGTTTCCGCACCTCGAACTGCAGTAGTTACTGCAAGGCTAGGAAGGAAAATACAAGCCTGTAAGAAACCTTCAACAGTAGCACCTGTATCACTTGATTGATTAAGCGCTTAGGAGGGAGGTACCGCTATCCGACTTAGACGAGTGGGTGGAATCCCTCAAAATTGTCACAGGTACTCGCCGGATTAGCTCCAAATCTGGATCTATAATCTTCTCCACACTCTTGGAATTGGAGCCAATTTAAGGGCTCGATTCCGTACCTCCGTCGTTCCTCCGTTCATGGGTCATGGAGATAGCTCGATAGGGAAGCTGGATAGAAGGCCTTTATTCCTCTTCGTTCGCTACGCCATATTCACCAGTCGGGTCTCGAATTGGCATTAAAATATTTTTGAAACGATTTGAATTATTTTTTTTACAACACAGAAATCATTGACGTATGGATAGGATTAAACATTATAATCAAATTATATTTGATATACTCTTGGAAGGATAGATTTGGAGCTTAGCAAATTATAATTTGTTAAGTAGTGCAATGCCTTTTGTTTAATGATCATATTACAGTTCTGGTAGTCAATAAACTTTTGGTGTTCCAATTAGACTAAAATTTCCTAAATATCATACGTTTTTCTGAAGTGGTGTCCAACAATATATTATTTGTTTCTTTTATTTCCTGAAGTGGTGTCCAACAATATATTTTTGTCCCTATTCCTCTACATACATTAATATAGGATTTGATTATTTTAAAAAAAATTATTCTAAACGAATCAAAGTTTTATGTTTATCCAGTAAAGTTTAGGATAAGGTTACATTAAGATCATATGAATCCACATAATACATATTCACTACAATTAATTATATGTATTAAATAATTTATAAGTTTTTAACTCACTACAATTAATTATATGTATTAAATAGTTTATGAGTTTTTAACTATTGCTGCACAGACCTGTAGACTAATAAAATTAAAAAGACTGAATAGTTAACTGAATAATTGCGAAACAAATTTTTTTAACTCAATGATATGAGATGATATAATAGTTCGTAGCATGAATATTAAAGGCTGGGGTTTGTACCATATGAATATTAAAGGCTGGGGTTGGACTGAATAGTTAACTGAATAATTGCGAAACAAATTTTTTTAAATCAATATTATGAGATGATATAATAGTTCGTAGCATGAATATTAAAGGCTGGGGTTTGTAGCATATGAATATTAAAGGCTGGGGTTGGTAGTAGTGTCCATGAGATGATATAGTTCGTATTTGGGAGCTGATTGGAGCTGTCCACATTGTTTACTTATGATGTTACATTCGAACACGTTTATTAGCTTACTTGATTCATAAAGAAGACATGTTTCTAAGATAATTATAGTTTATTCTTGTTGGATAGGAACAATGAGAGATATATGAAATTTAAAAATAAATAAATGAGAAAATTATATTAATTAAGTATTTAAAAAATAATAAGTACAATTTAAAATAAAGAATATGAACATGTTTCTTAGATAATTATAGTTTATTTTTATTAATTACAGTTTATTTTTGTTGGATATGAATAATGAGAGATGTATGAAATTTAAAAATAAATAAATGAGAAAATTATATTAATTTAAGTATTTAAAAAAATAATAAATATAATTTAAAATAAAGAATATGATAAATGAAATATTTATATTGAGTTCAATATGAAGAATATTGCATATCTATTTCACAAAAAAAATGTTTTACTAGATTATCTATTTAGATCCATAGCTATGATGTGAAAATTTGTTGGTATGTGTGATCTTAGCTATAGGGTGAAAATTGGTTAGGATTTTTCGTTTGACCCATGAGGTGAAAATTGGTTTGGTTGTTTAGTCTAATTCATGAGATGTATAGGTTTTACCATCGATTATAAGGTGTATTAGATGAGTGATATAATATATTACCTATTCATTTAGGTGAGTGATTATTTATCTAGGAACTAATTTGAGGGAATTTAATGAATGGGAATTAACTACATCTTAAACATATTTTTTAATGGTGACGACATGCCTTCAAATATCTAGGCTCTTGTTATATTTAAGTCATAATTTATTGGTATATTGTCTCGAGAGTTGTTGGATATACTCTTGGGTTATAGTGGTAGCTAGTGATTTTGATCTCGGGCCTAGCTTAGATCACTCTAACAAGTTATTAATTTCCCATGCATTTAAAAAAAAATGGGCATTTGTGATACTAAGCACTGATTATGCCTCTATTAATGCAAATGTGTCATGCATTTGTGTATCTCTTAGCGGGAATTTCCTTGGAGGGGGGACTCCACTAATGGATGACAATGAGGTGTAGTGGAAGACATAGCTTAAAGATTGATATTGTGATGGTAGTGAGAAAATGAAAACTTTAGAGAACAAGTGGTTGACTATTTGAAATTTTGGAGAAAATTGAAAGCAAAGATTAATGTGATTATGTGGTTATACCAGGCACAATTAGTAATCTATGAAAGATCATTTACATACATAAGATATTTAAAGATACTTTTAATTTTACTAGATATAAAAGAATGTCTTAAAATATTTTTTATGAACCCCCTTCCCAATACATATTTCCAATTTAAAATCCCCTTATTTTGAATAGATATCCGAGGTATCCATTTAATTTCGTGACATTTGTAATAACCTTTTTAGTTTTCCCCATAATATGGTCACATGACACAACGCTTATAATCCCTATACAAAGATTATGGAAATTGATGGACTACATGCTTTTCCTTTTTGTCTTCCATATTTAATTTAACCAATAAAATGGATGGAGATTAATGGATATTTTAATAATACTAATTGTGTTGCATCAAATGAGGTTAAAAATTTAAAATTTATCCAAATCATGCCTTCTTCTTCCTTTATGAAAGGAGCAATCAAGCAAAAATACTAATAGTATATTAATTTCTACATCACACTCCTTAGTGGGTTGGACAAAATCATTTCTAAAAGATACATTTGTAGATTCTTATGACCCTTTATTTGTTTATACCCAAGGTTCTTTGCAAAGTTCTTCCACCAAGTAGTTTTTCCATATCTTAGCAAATCATCAGTTTTATAATGTTTTTTCATTCCATCATTGATTTCAATGGGCCCTATATTGATGGGAGAATAAAAACAATATCTTGGTATGGGAGTGTTGGGGGATATTATAATACCTCTATTGCTTGTGAAAATGTATAAACTATTGTATATATGGGAGGTTCTTGGTGMCRAAGAGARGGTTCTAGGAAACTATTAAAAATGTCCATTGACCCCTATATAYTAGGAAATATATTTMTTTCATTTTTTAGAATTAAAAAACYCCAATATGAGTTCATATGATATAATGTTTCCTAAKTGGARCACCCTCCAAGCATARTCACAAGATATTAAAAATTGATTATGAAAAAAACAATTGGAGATGAAGGATTAATCGAAACAATRYGATTATGAGGACAATARACAATGAAAAAATAATAGTTGCAATTGTTGTGAACAAGAATGAATGYGGACATAATAAATAGAAGAGTGAATAAGGAATAAGTGTTAGAAACAAATAAGGAAATGTAATTGCTTGGAAATTGTTACAATGTTGTCATCAAATTTTGAGRTTGTTAGAGTGTAGAAAAATAATTGATAGAGTAAGTTAGACAAGTGGTAGTAAGAACACTTAGTTATATAGGTATTTGATCTCTAGAAATCCTATACATATGCATGTATATTTTCCTATTCAACATATAAAATAGAGAACCAACTCTTTCTGCATATAACCATTTGTTGTGTGTGTTTAATTTAAGTTTTGGTATCGGAGCTTGGCATGAGAGGTTGTGATGAAAAGATTCTCTGTGAGAATAGTACACAATAGTTGTGAGAGTGATATAAGATTATATGGAGTGATAAATCCATTGATTAATATGAGGAGTTGTGTGCCATTTAGAGGATCCATTGTTATGAGAGGGAGCTTCCAACAAGAGGAAAAATTGTTGACACTATTAAATTTGAACATTTTTGCGATGAAGTAGAGATGAATTTTCGTCGGCATAGAGTCGTTTTTGCGACCAAGATAAAAAAAAATTCGACAGAATTAATTTGTTGGTCTAGCGACCACACATGGATCTTCGTTGGTCTAGCGACCGGAAAAAGAAGCCTATTCACAATAGGGAAAAGTTTTTCTATCGACGAATGTTAGTCGGTCAAACGACTAATATTAGTTGCAAGAGTGACCAAAAAAAAACTGGAAAAATTAGTCAATAAACCACTATGAGTCGCTAGAACGACGAATATTAGTCGCTAGAATGACGAATATTAGTCGCTAGAGCGACCAAACCATCAGTCAAAAAGGTCAAAAGAAGGAGGATCAGTTCGTCTCTCTAGAGACTAACTGACTAGTGACAAACACGTTGGTCTCTCTAGCGACTAATAGGTTGGTTGCTAAAGCGACTAACACATTGATGTTTGCGACCAATTGGATATACTATCGACGAATAGGTTGATCGCTAAAGTGACTAACACATTGATGTTTGCGACCAGTTGGCTATACTATCGATGAACAGGTTGGTCGCTAAAGGGACCAATATTGGGGTTTTAAAAAAAAAAAATTATGCCATTCACATAGGATCTATGCAAATCTGACCTACATGAGCATTCTTTAATAGCAAAAATGAAATGGTCCATGACTATAACAGACAATTAAAAAAATTGCAATGAAACTATCTATATGCCTATGTTTCTTTTGATTTTTCAAATTAAAATGAAATAAATTGCAAGAAAAGAAACCTATAGATGTAAACAACCATAGAAATGAAAAGTTACAACCTATTTGCAGAGAGCAAACAAAGATTCAAACCCTCAAAAACACTCTTGAAGGAAAGGTAGTAAAACCATAGGGGGCTTTGTTCCTCAATCCTTTGGATTTTTAAGGGTTTTAAGCCAAACCTACAAACTAAAATCTAACTAATCATCCACATTCCCTAAATATAAACCTAGTAGACACACAAAAGCGATAAAAACTAGAAAAAAATAATTTTTTTAACGCCTACAGAAAGTTACCTCAAAAAGTGTGTTGGCCCATGACAAACAAAGGAACCAGACCTTGTTGATGCATTGGTCAATGCACTTGTTGACCCCAATAAGTTTGATGGTCTCTAGGGGTCTCCTGCACCTGGGAGCTCAACTCTGTGGGATTCCTTTGTGGTTTCCAACCCTTGTCACTTGCAAACACAACACATAAAGCTAAAAGAAGTCAGGAAAACCTAAAAAACTCATAAAAAACAAATAAACTCATTTACCACACACCCACAATCAATGATCTTGAGATTGGCTCATATCCCTAGTGGAGTCACCACTCTATTAGTGCAAATGTACAAACAGAGTGAGAAACTTTGCAAACCTTGTGGTTGCTACAAGATTACATACAAATGAGTTAGAAAACTAAAAACCCTATATTTCAATGAACTAATTTATTCTCTAAGCTATGTTATTCCTATATATGGAAGYAAAATGCAACAAAAAAATAAAAKACAAGAACAACTATTTGATCAAAGAATAAATGAATCCATTACCCAAATGGTAGACTTCACAATATCAYTRGTGGAGAGATMTTGAAGGTGTTTATCTTCTATTGGCCTCTCCTTCAGAGGGTTCTTTGATTTCCTCTAGTGTGTGGTTGTAGTTGCTCTTTCCTCTGGCTATAGATGGATGCAATAGTGTGCTCCTCAAGAAAATAGGGTTTCATTGGTAACGATACAAACCTAGGAAAAAAATCCACAACGAGGGAAAATGAGAGAAAGAGGAATAAAAGAGTGATATTGAAATGGGGGGAGACCTCTCCTTGTTTTATAGGAAAAATATGGAATTTCTCTCATATTTTTTCTTTTCTAAATTAAAAATACGAGGGAAAGTCATAAAAAGGGTTTATGAATTAATTAAGTGGGATTAAATTTAGGGAAATGGTTCCTAAAGTTAATTAAAGGGGATATTTGTGGATTTATGAGTGAAATTAACTTTAGGAAAATGGTTCCCAAAGTTAATTAAATGGGATATGGTGTAAAAGTCATGATACCCATACTATTGTTGGAGTATTTCAATACACATAACATTTTTTTCTAGATTAGAATTCGAATCGGATCCTCCCTTTCGCCTCGAATTTTTGGTAATGACAATGATGCATAATTTTTTCGCCCCTATTTTCTGGTAATGGAAATGGTTTAAAGGTATTTCTCCCTAGTTTTATGGTACTAGAAATGATTCAGATTTATTTTTCCATCGGTTCCCTCAAATCACGAGTGGAGAGGCCTTGTAGTTGTCTTACCTTACCTACATCGAAGGGCTAGTAGAAAGAGTGAAGAGCATGGACAAATGCACTATCACACTGTATGGAGAAACATGGTCTAAATTTGTGGGTATGAAAAGACATCAGAGAATATATTTCTCCCCTGCAATGTTTTTAGTGAGATTGAAAAAACAGGTCGAACCCTTGATCTGACAATGTTCAACAATTATAAACAACTCTATGACATGTTATGAAAAATGCTTGGTATTGAATATTTAGAGCTATCAAACCGTATTATCTACAAGGATATTGGTAACATTATGAGGCAGGTTGGAGAGGAACCTTCTAGGTAATTTGATCTCACTTCAAAACTTACACCTGATCCATTTACTAAATTAGGGCTTGGGCAAAGGCTAAAATAAAACAATTTTAATCTATTTTCTTTGATTTACAAAATGTCTCTGCATATCATGTTAATGTTGTCTTTGCTAAGAAAATAGAAAGCACAAGCAACTACAATGTGAGAGAAATCTTATGTATTAGTTAGAAGAACCTTCCTATTTTGTTTTCTTCTTGAGTTTAGGAATTATTTCTTATGTGTATTTTCAGGCAACTAAGCAAATATTTTATTGTCTTTGAATTGAATCCATAGATTTCATGAAGACAGTGAGGAGGCTTACAATCTTAGTTGAATATGGCAGTGACAACATGTTAAGGTAATTTTTGGTATGCTTCAATCTACATGCCTGATTCTTCCATTACAAGGTTGGATCTCGTTCAAGATCATTAAGTTTATTGTTAAGTGTGAAAAACGATCTAATAAGGATGTAAATTTGGAGGAACACAATTTATATAATGTCTAAAATTAAGATGATAATGATATTGACTCAAATTTAATGTTCTTTTTAACCTGGTAGGTAATCTCCTTCAGCTGTTGAAGGTAACATAATGATCAAAAGTCTTGTGTTATTGATCAAACTGAGCAAAATAGACCCCAGGACAAAGAGTTAAACTTCATTAACTCTCTGATCAATCAATACATAATAGAGCATTGCATGATACAATATTTTTATTTTGTCCAATTCTTTCTTGCAAAGTGGCCACATATGAAAATGGTCAATGAAATGGATACGGTCTTGTTTAGTTTGAGAAAAAAGACTGAAAAAAAAACTCCATTGAAAATTTGAATGGTTTGTTGATGAATTATAAACAGGCCTATATTGGTCTATTTGTTTGATCTCAGGAAAGAGATATGAGATTCAAATCATGGCCCATTTATCTGTACATTTCAAATCTTACTAGATATGTTAGAATATTGACAAATATTGTTGCATTTGGAGAGTTCTTGGCCAACAAGAATCTCTAAAATGCACTCTATTATTTTATCTTTGTCTATGATGAATTGGATGGATATTTTGTGTGTATGTTGAATAAAGTGTTTATTTTTGGAGTTGTGACAAAGAGGCTTGCAAAAACCCCATCAGATAGCATGGTCAAATTTTTTATGGTAGTGTTGAACTAAAATTACCATTGATGCTTCTATGGTTGTTAACTTTGCCAGGTTGGGAAATCAAACAAATTGCCAATATTGAACAATTTTATATAGTTGCAGATACCATGTGTTCTATAAGATTCAAATCGTAGACAGAGACCTTAAATTGGTATTCTAAGATGATCTTGATGGATTTTAATTGCATATTTTTAGATCCTATGCCATTTATTTTCAAATTATATGGATGTATTTGCTAGTACATCAAGTCAAGATTGCAATGGTAAGAAGAGATGGTTTATTGAAATCTCATCAACCAATGTCAGAATATTTTCCAAAAGATAGAGAGGAATTTTCTTCATGTGGTGAAGGTGATATTTCATAAAAAATGGAAGAAAGTTGTTGTTCTGGTTTGGATAGAAGGTTATTCAGTGTACAGTTGCACAAAAATCTAGAGAATAAGAGGTATATCATCCCATTAGAAAATAGAAATGCCAATTGTTGTTTCTAGGCAGTCAATTATAAGTCTACATTCCATCAAATGTAAGATGTCACCATTATGGGCTCTGGAAGGTCTACATTTCATCAAATCCAAGAAGATTTATTCAATGGTTATCAAGATGGATCTTCTTAAATCCAATGAGAAGGCCAACTGGATGTATTTGAGAATGACGATGATTCATTTGGGTTTCTGTTTTCACCTTGTAAATTGGGTAATGAATTGTGTTTCCTCTATATGTTTCATAATGCAAATGGAGTTTTTGTTTGGAAGCTTATGTTTCCCAAGGATGTTGTGTGTGCTTCTTGTATGCAAACAATTATATAATGTTAGCGGCTAAAGGAATGATGTTGTCTTCAACAAATCCAAATTTGGTGAGGATGATTCCAAAGCCCTTATATCAGATTTGTGACATATGCATGATCCTCCAGTTATGCGAAATAAATATATGCTTCTTGTTTAAGTGTCTCGAATAAAATATGAATATGAATGCAACCAACAAGATCATAAATTGAAGGCACTAGAATAAACTCAGAAACAAAAGCATATTTATCCTCAAATAGTTTTTGGTGAGCCTCAAACCTTTACTACTGAAACAAAGGCATATTTATTTTACCTCAGGCCACATATTTGACTTTAGATTTACAGTTTGTTCGTATGTTCCCTCCTGTGTACATCACCATACACTTTCATGGCTTTGAAACACATCCCAACATTATGTTCATGTTCATCCTCTCATTCCTACCCATGATTCTATCTTCTAAAATGACCTTCATGAAAACGACAACACCATTTTCAAGGGCAACATTTGTCACTAGAAAAATGCCTACACTAATGATACAACTAATACTCATGGAATTGTTATTGTCATCTTCATTTAATCATTCATTGACCAACAATGATACCGATCAACATGATCTGTTTCTTTCAAGCAAGCATTCATATATGATCCATACAATAAATTACAGAATTGGAATACCCATATCAACTTATGTAAGTGGACAGGAGTTGAGTGCAATTCATGGAACCAGAGAGTGGTTGGTGTCAATATTTTAGGTATGAATATACAAGATCCTTTCTCTCCTTTTCTTGCCAATGTTTCTCTCCTTGAGGTACTTGATATTTCAAACAATCATTTTCATGGTCATATTCCGCCAGAGTTGGGAGGCCTTGTTGGCCTAAGGGAGATCTGGCTTGATAGTAATGAATTGCAAGGTCCTATTCCATCTACTATAGGTGGGTGCTCCAATCTAATAGTCCTGTCTTTGTCTCAGAACCATTTGGGTGGAATAATTCTTAGAAAATTGGGAATGCTCACAAAATTGAAAATGCTTGATCTAGGATTAAACAAACTCATAGGTACCGTACCCTCAATTTTAGGGAAACTCTCTTCTTTGGTTGAGATTGTTTTAGGTGAGAACAATCTGCATGGAACCATTCCTCCTTCACTCTCCAATTGCACTTTACTCAAATGGATGGTCTTGAACGAAAACAAACCAAGTGGACCAATTCCATCAAAGTTCGGTGCCAAACTTGCCCATCCCCAGGAATTACATCTATGGTGTAATAAACTAATAGGAAACATACCATATTCTCTTACCAACTGTTCCCAACTCAGGCTACTCTTTCTCAACGAAAATTGGTTAATTGGAATAGTGCTGAAATATCTTGGAAAATTTACCCATCTTGAAAGCCTTTATTTACATGGAAACCAACTTGTTAGCACTCCCACTTTGCCCTTTTTGACTGCATTAACCAATTGCTCCAACCTCCAGCTACTATAACAATGAATTTTAAGGTCCCATTCCAACTACTATAGGTGGGTGCTCCAATGTAATAGTCTTGTCTTTGACTCAGAACCATTTGGGTGGAAACATTCCTAGAGATTTGGGTATGCTCAAAAAATTGAAAATGCTTGACCTAGGAGTAAACAATCTCACAGGAACCGTACCCTCAATTTTAGGGCAACCTCACTTTACTAGATTTATCAAACAACAATATACATGGAAGGATACCTCACAAAATTGGCAACCTGACAAGCTTGATATATCTCGAACTGGATGACAATCTCCTAAGTGGCAATATTCCATCAGAATTGAGCATGCTCCATAAGATTGCACCTGCGGAACAATAAGTTGAAGCATTACAACTGAGATTTCTCATCTAAGAAATCAAGGAAGCATGTCGTTGTGTGATGAAAATTTATCTGGTGCGATAAATAAATTTATGAGGTGCAATAAAGATGTCACATGAGGTAAAATTTTAAACTAATCTAGTATTCTAAACTTGTTATGGATGGACTAATAATTTTAGAATGATTCAATTGCATATATTATATGTTAATTGTACACAATCTAGTGACAAAATATGTATTTCAAGACATTTAAACTATTTTTACATTAAAAACAACAATTTCATCAATTCAAAATTATAATTTCAACAAAAATAATCTCCAAAAAAAATAAAAAACATAAAATATTTAACTTTCTTAACACATTTCCTATATTATTATTATTTAATATTAAGATTGACTAATTATATGTAATTATATCACCTTAAACCAATACTTAACAAGATCCATACCTTTGAGTGATGGGGTGCTTCCAATGTTGCTCCTCTCCATCCTGCAATTCATCACATGACTTAATCATATTTCAGAATAGTAATTAAAGAGGTATCAACCTCTACAAATTAATGACTAAAGATGAATACCTAAATGAGCTTCTTTTTCATTTCAAGAATAAATTATTCTCTACTGAACAAGACCAATCACGTGAAGGTGGAAGCTCTTTTGGCCCCTCCCCCCCTCTCACATCACTCTCATTTCCCCATACCCAATCTATCTAGATTTTACAACTATAATTAGAAATGACAGTAACATTAAATGTAAGCATAAAACATTCATCGCCATGTGCTAAAACAAAAAACATGAAAGCAAATAATATTCATGACATTTAGGAAAAAAAAATACATTACATTGGACCAAAAATATATTGGATTTATATTAATAATAAAATGTCTAATCATTTTTTTTTCTTCTTCTGCTTCTTCTTCTTCGTATCCATGAAAGCACAAATTAAGTCGCCATCGTCATCATTTAACTGATCCCCCACAATTATTGGTCCTTCTTGAAGTGTTGCATCATCAATACTCAACACCTCACGCCATGATGAACTTCTAGTATTTCGGCGTGGATGTTGAGGATGCGCATGGGCATCCACTACTGCAACAACAACAAAAAATTCAAGTGATATTGTTATTCACTGTTCCTAGGGAAATTTAATTAATAAAGATTTAATTGCAATGTTTTATACATGGATTAGTCGGTGTAGTAGAAACATTAGTTGGTGGTCGCATTGTTGTTTCTGCACTTGTTGATCTCCGCTCTCAATCGAGCACATCTACACACTCTACCATATGAAACAATATAAGTATTTAGTATAGAATATACCCTACATATTAATACTCATTGAAAAATGGAAAAACATTAAAAATGCGTGCATACCACTATGTAATGGTCCTTCGGAAACAACGCTTGAATCAATATGGGGGTCGGTATGTGGTTCAACAGGTACATTAGGAGCATTGGTAGCATTGTTACTCTCCTTCGAATGTGGAAAAGACACATTATTTTACATTTTAAATGAATAAAAAAAATATTTTACATTACAAGTAATCAATGAGTAAAAACTAATCGACAAGTTTTTAATTTCATTTTATTTACCATGTCCTCCAGAGAGACACATGGCGATTTCCCCAAGCTTCTTCATCGCGCCACCATGCCATCAAAACCTTGCATGAACTCGACCTTTAGATCTTCTTCTGTGGCTTGGTCGTTGAACAAATCCCCCTTCATTGAGCAATATCAAAATCATTAGTCACTAGCTGCAATGAATTACATATTTAGTGATGATGATAAAAAAAAAGTAAAATGTTTAGGCACTTACAACCCGTGCCTTCAATCTCCCGTAACCACCTTGGCCCAGTTTATGTTGGTCGTGTTTGTCTTGTATTGCCTTTGTTTCCTTGGAAGTGTCTTGGAGTCTACGCAATATTTTGAGATATGTTAGATATTGATTGTTTTCCTCGTAAAGTAAACAAAAGACCATCATAGTAAATTGAAAACA
>JZKD02S2083376.1:272171-283301 GCA_000966675.3 Picea glauca | reverse complement strand
ATCCTATAGGTTAATAGTATCCATGTATGGGATGCTAGACATGCAATTCGTATTTTCATTTGTGTTATCAACTTTATTGGAATTATGTGGATTATTCCTTACCATGTAGGAGGACAGCCTAATCGGTGGGGTAGATGCACAAGAGCTAGATGAGGATGAACTAGGTAAGGATGAAATTGAATTAGTGGAGCTGAAATAAAATATGTATAATACAATGAAGTAAAGAACTACAATGCACATGAAAGGTAAATAACTAAAACAACATATTAAAAGTCATATTAATGAGTATTAATTATGTACTTTTTTGTAACCCCCCCCCACACATCACTCTCAATTTCCCCATACCCAATATGAAATAATAAAGAACATGTAAAATATTGTATCTCTTCATCAAACTCAACATCGTCAATATCATCTTCATCATGAACATTGTCATTTCCCCAATACCCAATCTATCTAGATTTAACAACTATAATTAAAAATGACACTAAGATTACATGAAAGAAAAAAAACATAAGAGATCTATAGTACAAATGACTCACCAGATGTAGGAATATCATTGATCTTCTTCTTCATCCAACTCATCATATTCTGTATCATCATCTGATATTTCAGAATCTTCGTCGAATGGATTGGCCATATCAACATCATCATCAATACTGTCATAATTTTCCATAATATCATCATCAAATATAATGTCATCGAGAACATTATCATCTACATCATATGGTCGATAAACTTCCTCGACTTTGTCATCTGACGATACACGATCTACCTCCTCATGTTACTCTGTATCACCTTCTAGTTCTTGAATATCATCTTCTTCTGGTACATTATACTTTACAGGCCTTCCTCTTGGATCATATCTAACAACAAATGACCAACCTGGTTTACCTGGAACCTCGCAATAGAATACCTACTCACATTGGCTTGGAAGAACATAACTTTCTAGACCTGATTCAAATGTCCTTGTATTAACCATGGTAAAACCATTGTCATGTTGAATAACAGTTCTTTCAGGATCACGTTCATTTATCCGTAAACGATACCATTTGACCTCAAACAGGATTATCTTGAAGGATTTGAAGTCACACTCGATTATATCATCCAAATGTCCATAATATCTATTTTTTGTTAGTCTTGGATGTTTGTCACTTCTAGAAGAAACATTAGTGACCTGAAACACTGCAGTCATCCCTGAATCGACGTTTTTCTTCATGTCATCCACCCTTTTGACGTGAAATTTTCGACCATTATACAACATAGCTTTGTGGTGCTTCAACTGCAATATTCCCGACAAGTACAAAATAAATTAACAATTCATAAACATATTTAAACATAATAAATATTAAAAAATAATATATTAACATTTTGTATAATAACAAAAAGTGCGGGTAAAATTTTATATGCTTACCTATTTATCTTTTAAACCATATTCTAAATCAATCTCCCTCTACGTAAGATTGTGATCTTCATTACGATGAGATCTTTAAATTAATGTAGCCACCCCTTCCCATGATAACCTACCATGATGTTGTTCACATTGTTCTATCCATAGCTTCATCCAATCAAGATTCTTAGCAATGTATAAATGTAGTGCAACCCACACTCGACCAGTTTCAATGAAAAAAATATAAATTAGTAAGAATAATGAATAATAATAATTGATGGAGGTATAATATAAATTGAAGAAATACTATGTAAATAAAAATCAAATAATATAATACCTTTCACTTTCCTCATTTTACCATTCCCGACCAAGACCTCCACTTCAGATATTTTGACATTATTGACACCCCAAATGCAATGCATATTAATTTTCCTCCCTAAATTAGGAAGATAATCGCTAATATACACTAACATTTGATATACCATATGCTTGATGTAGGAGCATCTCAAGCGAGCCAGTGCAGAGACAATCGGACAACTGGAAAAGCGCCCAGCACAAATTTTGAAATATATTGAACCATTAATGAAACATCAAGTGGAGGTGCACTTGTATAATGTAATCAGACCTTGAGCGATTTGCTCTCGTCCTTATTAGGTAGAAGGAATTTATAGTAGTTAATGCAAGTAGATAGAATTGAATGTTATATTAGACAGTTTTAGAGCGCAAGAGGGAAACAGGATATAGATACCCTCCTTGTGTATTGTAATATTATTATGAGAGCATAAAGATTAGTGTGAAGAGCATAGAGGAGAAGCAGAGAGCTGTGTAGCAGACTCCATGTACAGAAGTTTTGAATTAATGCAAGAAGGTTGTGATTCAGACTCATGGTGTTCATATATTCTCTCTGCATGCATCTTTGAATGTTATTCTCATGAATGTTTTACTCTTTCTGTCATGCAATTTATTTTATGCTATGTATGAATGATTTCTTGTGGAATGTTTGAAATCTGAGAGGAAAGGGAAAAGGAATGAGTTTCAATTGTTTCTCTATCTGAGCAAGAGTTCTTGCAAGGAGTGCAGTTGAATTGTCCGCAAGGAGTGCGTCGACAAGGTGTTCAGAGGTTTGTCTCTGAAAGCTCAGGAGAGATAGATTTTGTTCTCATTCACACCAGAAGTGCAGTTGGCACAGGAGCCGTGCAAGGAGTGTGCAGGTTGAGTGAAGTCTCAGGGTTGTGGACCTGAGTGGAGCACTGAAAGACTGTTTTTGCAGGTGTGCACAGGGTCAAAGGGATTCAACACTTGGAAGTGTTTGAAAGTTTGAAAGTTGGAAAAAGTTCAGAAGGATTTGAAGCCTTCGAAGTGGTTGAAGGAAAGAGTAGCAATGTCAGACTGCAGGACGAGTTCTCGAGGAAAAAGAAGGACGGTCGAAATTCTCTGTGGAGAATCCGCGAAGTCCCGTGAGCCGTTAGATATCATGAAGGAGCAGGGGAGATACGACGAGTATTCTTGAAAGGTTCTAATCTCAGGAGGAGTAGGACCGTAGATCCGAGCCACAAGGGTCATTGGATTTACACGTGGGTTTCTATATCGGGTTTTTGTAAATTGAAATCCTGTAAAATTTGCAACGAGAATCACGATATTCCGAACCACGAAGTCCCGAAAATCTAAAAGGATTTGTGTGGGCCACAGAGGAGTCAGCGAGTGGACAGGTGGCGCACTATTGACATGGATTCAAACTCTGTTGACCGTTTCAGAGTTTCGGGGAGCGAAGTTCCAATCCATTGCATTAGGATTCACAATATTGCGAAGTCTGAAATCCCAATGGAGTATAGGGGCGTTGAAAGGGTCAACCTTGTGAGTGCGTCGGAATTTCAGAAAATTAGGATTTGGGAATCGCGGAACAATTTGTTGGAAACCGCAAGCGTCGAAATCATGATAAGGAAAAGCCTGAAAGAGAAAAGAGGACGGGTCAACGTTAACGATTTTTGGGTTTCGGAGATCTGAGAGACAAGCGTGTGACCAACAGATTCGCAAAAGTGTGAAGTCCGACTTCCCAAAGAAAAAGGAGGAATTTCTTAAAGTTAAGTGTGGGTGTAGATTTCTCGAAAAGGAAATAGAAGAGCCATTTCAAATCTCTTCGGGCCAGTGGTAAAGGAAAGATCATGCGTTGACGTGGACCTTCTGACCTGCGGGTTGTGGAGGGAGCATGCGTCATCATTCTTGGTATCGGAGCACAGAAAGGTTCTTTTCTTTCTGTAGAAGAGAAAAGAAAATTCACCATGCCGCCAAGGAGAAGGGACAAACAAACACCTAATCCACCAGAGGAGAGGGAAATGCCGAGAAGAAGAGGTAGGCAGATGACTGATCCAGCCATGGAAAAAGAAATGTGTGATTTACACGCTAGACTTGAAGACATGGAGACAACACAAATACGCACAGTTAGTGATGGGGATCTTAGTGATTTCGAGAGTGAAATTGAGGTTGAACATGAAGAAGAAGTTGCAGCTGAAGATGCATCAAACGAACATTTGATTAAGGCTATTGCAAGAATGGGTGCAAGAGCGAAAATGGACATTCCAGTTTATGAGGGAAATCTGGATGCAGAGGAGCTTCTAGACTAGATTAGAGCTCTAGAAACATACTTTGACTATGAAGATGTCGAGGAGGACAAAAAAGTCAAGCATGCAGTCACAAGATTGAAAGGACATCCACCATTGTGGTGGGATGAACTATAAGTTGATAGACGCTACAAGGGAAAGTAGAATATCAAAAGCTGGGACAGAATGATCACGAAGATGAAGGCGAAATTCATCCCCAGGGATTACCAAATTACTCTATTCAAGAGAAAAGAACCTGAGACAGAAGCTGATGATAGTGAAAGAATACACTAAAGAATTCTATAAGCTTAACATCAGGGCAAGTCATCAGGAGAGTGATGATGAAAAAGTTTCCAGATATATGAATGGGCTGAGATACGACATACAGGATGAGATGAGCATGGTAACCGTCCGAACGGTGGAAGATGCTTATGACATGGCTCTGAAATATGAAGAGAAGTTGAGCCGAAAGAAAGGTCAAAGAGGTCGAGGCAGAAGTCAGCCCAGAGGAAAATCAGTGGCCCAGGATAAATATCAGAAGCCCAGGGAGGACTGGAAGAAACCTCAGACTTGAACTGAGAGAGGAGGAACCTCACAGAGAGGGCAGCATACTGAACAAAGAGGAGATTATGTTGACAATAACACTTTTCCTCGTACTAGAGGTAGAGGAAGAGGAAGAGGTGGAGTAATAACATGCTTCACATGTGGTAAGAATGGGCACAAGTATTACGAGTGTACAGATAAAAAGAAAGAGAGTGGAGAAGCTCACATTGCCGAGGCACAAAGGCAAGATGTTGAGGCAGAAGATGCTGAAGGCGGAAGATCGTTGATGATGAGAAAAGTTCTTTTGACACTAGAGAAGGAGGTGGAGAGTTCAGTCCAAAGAACCAGACTTTTCTGGACTACTTGCAAGACCAAGGATAGGATATGCAAGGTCATTGTGGACAGTGGTAGTACAGATAATATCATTTCTACAGAGATGGTAGAAAAGCTGGAGCTGGAGACGATTGATCATCCAAGCCCATACAGAGTTTTGTGGCTACAAAAAGGACACCAGGTAACTGTCACTAAACAATGTTTGGTTGAATTCAAGATAGGAGGATATAATGATAAGATACTATGTGATGTTATTCCCATGGATGTTTATCATATATAGCTGGGTAGACCGTGGAAATATGACAGGAATGTGATTCATGATGGGAGAATGAACACATACACCCTAGAGAAGAATGGGAGGACTCACATGTTTCTTCCAATCAAGGATAAGGAGGTGAAACCGGAAGTAAGAAACACTGTACTTCTCATGAGTGAGAAGGAACTTCTTACAAAGGTTAAGAAGAAGGAAGATCCACAGTTCATTGTGGTCAGGAAACCAAAGATTGTTTTGACCAGCACAAGAGTGGATGATTTACCAGAAGAGGTTCAGGAACGATTGGAAGAGTTCGCTGACATAGTAGTGGACGAACTACCTCGTTCGTTGCCACCAATTAGAAGTGTGAGTCATCATATTGATCTCATACCGGGAGCCATTTTTCCAAATAAAGCTGCGTATAGATTGACACTGTAAGAGAATGAATAGTTCAAGAGGCAAGTACAGGATTTGTTGGACAAAGGGTTAGTCAGGGAAAGCTTGAGTCTGTGTGTTGTTCCAACAATACTCAGTTCGAAGAAAGACGGAGGTTGGAGGATGTGTATTGACTCGAGGGATATTAACAATATAACCATCAGGTATAGGTTTCCATTGCCAAGGATGGGTGATCTGATGGATTGCTTGAGTGGAGCAAATTATTTTTCAACGATTGATTTGAAAAGCGGTTATCATCAAATCCGCATGAGAGAAGGTGATGAGTGGAAGACAACATTCAAAACCAACGAAGGGTTGTATGAGTGTCTTGTTATGCCATTTGGCTTAACAAATGTGTCGAGTACCTTCATGAGGTTGATGAATGAAGTCCTGAGGGAGTTCATCAGAAAATTTGTCATTGTGTATTTAGATGACATACTGGTTTTCAGTAAAATAGTGGCAGAGCATCTGAAGCAGTTGGCTACAGTGATGCAAATATTACAGCATGAGAAGTTGTTGATAAACATGAAGAAATCCTCATTCATGAAGACAGAGCTCATCTACTTGGGATTTTTTATTTCTACAGATGATTTAATGGATCCAGATAAAGTGGAGGTAATCAAGAATTGGCCATCACCGAAGAATATCTTTGAGGTGAGAAGTTTTCACAGATTGGCTAGTTTCTACCGAAAATTCATTAGGATTTTCAGTGGAATTAGTGCACTGATGATGGACACCATGAAGAAAAGAAACAATTATTTTCATTGGACAGAAGAGGTTGCGAAGAGTTTTAATCTGTTGAAGAGGAAGATTACGGAACAACCAATTCTGGTGTTGTTGAATTTCCAAAAGACATTTCAAGTGAAATGTGATGTGAGTGGATTTGCAATAGGGGCAGTCTTGAGTCAGGAAGACAAGTCGATAGCATATTTCAGCGAGAAGCTGAATGAAGAAAAAGTGAAGTACTCCACATATGATAAGGAGTTTTATGCTATCATTCAGGCATTGAATAAATGGAGACATTACTTGATCCTGAAAGAGTTTGTCTTATACAGTGACAATCATGCATTGCAGTTTGTGACTCAACATGAAAATTTGAATCAGAGACATGTTAAATGGGTTGATTATATGAAGAATTTCACTTTTGTGATTAAACATATTTCTGGTACTGCTAACAAAGTTGTTGATGCTTTGAGCAAGAAGTGTTTGCTATTGCAGGAGTTCAAAGTCAAAACGTTGGGTTTTGATGATCTCAGGGACATGTATAGAGATGATCCAGATTTTAAGGAGGCATATGAAGCAGCTGAGAATCCAATTCTCAGAGACAGAAGCCAATGGGTAGAATACATGATCCATGAAGGATTACTGTTTAAAGGTAATCAACTGTGTATTCTGAAATGCTCCATGAGGGAGAATTTTCTGAAGGAGAAACACAATGGAGGATTGGTAGGGCACTTTGGTCATCACAAGACGTTTACAAAATTGAATGAGTATATTTTTGGCCGAGAATGCGAGAAGATGTCAAGAGATTCGTGGACAGATGCAAAATTTTCCAGCATTCGGAGGGGAGGAAACATAATGCAGGGTTTTATCAAGCATTGCCCATACCTGAGAGGCCATGGGATGCATTCAATATGGATTTCATATTGGGTTTGCCAAGAACATAAAGAGATTTTGACTCAATATTTGTGGTGGTGGATAGATTTTCCAAGATGGAGCACTTCATTCCATGTCAGAAGACCAGTGACGCAACTCACATTGCGAACCTGTTTTTCAAAGAAGTCATTCAACTTCATGGCTTATCAAGAAGAATAGTTTCAGATCGAGACACTAAGTTTATAGGACACTTTTGGAGGACCTTATGGAAGAAGCTGGGAACTAACTTGTCATTTAGTTCAGCTTATGATCCTCAGACGGATGGACAGACCGAAGTGGTGAACAGAAGTCTGGGAGACTTGCTGAGAAGCCTGGTGACAGAACATCACATCCAGTGGGACAACATATTACCATAGGCATAATTTTCTTATAACGACTCAGTTAACAAAAGCACAGGGAAAATTCCATTTCAGGTTGTCTATGGCATGCAGCCGAGAGGAATTTCTGAATTGAGGGATTCATAACACAATGCAACTAGGAGCGCTAGTGTAGAAGAATTTGCAGAGGCGATGAAGGAACTTCACAACCAGGTGAAGGAGCAATTGTAGAGTTCAAGCCAGGAATATAAGCGTAGAGCTGATCAACACAAGAGACAACTTCAATTTGAGGTTGGTGATTTGATTCTGCCACATTTAAGGAAGGAAAGGTTCTCGAGAGGAACATATAATAAGTTGAAGATGAAGAAAATTAGACCATGTAGGGTCTTGAAGAAATTTGGGGCGAATTCTTACGAGATTGAAATACCCTATGGGATCAAAATTTCTCCGATATTCAATATCTCAGATTTGTACCCATATAAAGCCGAGGAAACAGGGACTGGAAATGAGAAGCTAGTGGTTCAGTGGACAAAGTAGATGCCAGTTACAAATAAGCCGCAGATGGAACACATACTGGACAAAAGAGTAAGCAAGAAGACCAGGCGGAAGCAATACTTTGAATATTTGGTCAAGTGGAACGGTCATCCAGTTGAAGATGCCAGCTGGGAGAACAAGGTGGAGATCCAGAGGCATGGATAGACCATGCGTGAGCTCATGGACAGGATCCCATGAAACTTTTCAAGCGATGGGGTATGATGCAGGAGCATCTCAAGCGAGCCAATGCGAAGACAATCGGACAACTGGAAAAGCGCCCAGCACAAATTTTGAAATATCTTGAACCATTTATGAAACATCAAGTGGAGGCGCACTTGTATAATGTAATCAGACCTTGAGCGATTTGCTCTCGTCCTTAGTAGGTAGAAGGAATTTATAGTAGTTAATGCAAGTAGATATAATTGAATGTTAGATTAGACAGTTTTAGAGCGCAAGAGGGAAACGGGATATAGACACCCTCCTTGTGTATTGTAATATTATTATGAGAGCATGAACATTAGTGTGAAGAGAATGGAGGAGAAGCAGAGAGCTATGTAGCAGAATCCATGTACAAAAGTTCTGAATTAATGCAAGAAGGTTGTGATTCAGACTCATGGTGTTCATATATTCTCTGTGTATGCATCTTTGAATGTTATGCTCATGAATGTTTTCCTCTTTCTGTCATGCAATTTCTTTTATGCTATGTATGAATGATTTCTTGTGGAATGTTTGAAATCTAAGAGGAAAGGGAAAAGGAATGAGTTTCAATTGTTTCTCTATCTGAGCAAGAGTTTCTGCAAGGAGTGCAGTTGAATTGTCCGCAAGGAGTGCGTCGGCAAGGTGTTCAGAGGTTTGTCTCTGAAATCTCAGGAGAGATAGCTTTTGTTCTCATTCACACCAGAAGTGCAGTTGGCACAGGAGCCGTGCAAGGAGTGCGCAGGCTGAGTGAAGTCTTAGGGTTGTGGACCTGAGTGGAGCACTGAAAGACTAAGGTTGCTAGTGTGGGCAGGGTCGAAGGGATTCAACACTTGTAAGTGTTTGAAAGTCTACCACAAGGAGTGCGTGCAAAGGAGTTTTCTGAAAGATTCAGAGTTGGAAAAAGTTCAGAAGGATTTGAAGCCTTTGAAGTGGTTGAAGGAAAGCGTAGCAACATCGGACCGTAGGACGAGTTCTCGAGGAAAAAGACGGATGGTCGGAATTCTCTGTGGAGAATCTGCGAAGTCCCGTGAGCCGTTAGATATCGTGAAGGAGCAGGGGAGATACGGCGAGTATTCCCAAAAGGTTCTAAGATCAGGAGGAGTAGGACCGTATATCCAAGCCACAAGGGTCATTGGATTTACACGTGGGTTTCTATATCGGGTTTTTGTAAATTAAAATCCCATAAAATTTGCAATGGGAATCACAATATTCCGAACCGCGAAGTCCCAAAAAGATAAAAGGATTTGTGTGGGCCATAGAGGAGTCAACGAGTGGACAGGTGGCGCACTATTGACATGGAGTCAAACTTCGTTGACCATTTCATAGCTTCGGGGAGCGAAGTTACAATCCATTGCATCAGGATTCACGATATCGCGAAGTCCAATGTCCCGATGGAGTAAAGGGGAGTTGAAAGGGTCAACCTTGTGAGCGCATCAGAATTTCGGAAAATCGAGTTTTGGGAATCGCGGAACAAGTTTTTGGACACCGCGACCTCCGAAATCACGATAAGGAAAATCCCGAAAGAGAAAAGAGGATGGGTCAGCTTTGACGGTTTTCGGGTTTCAGAGATCTCAGAGACAAGCGCGTGACCAACGGATTCACGAAAGTGCGAAGTCTGATTTCCCAAAGAAAAAGGAGGAATTTCTTAAAGTTAAGTGTGGGTGCATATTTCCCAAAAGGGAAATAGAGGAGCCATTTCAAAGCTTTTCGGGCTAGTGGTAAAGGGAAGATCTTATGTTGACGTGGACCTTTTGACCTGCGGGTTGTGGAGGGAGCGTGCATCATCAATGCCCCTCCACCATAGAACCCTCGGGACATGCTCTTTGTCTAACTAAAGCCTTCAATGACTTCAAGTGTCTCTCCACCATCCACATTGACCTTGTGTGTACAGGTACACACAATTCAATCTCCTCGACTTGGTGTATGAGTTAGTGTTCTTGAGCATTGAAAAATGCTTGAGGTAGATACTTTTGCATTGCACACATTAAACGAGGAATTTCTCTCTTCCAATATTTATATCTTCCTTATGGATTTATTTAGATGACAACCACCTACAAATGTTATGAGAACAAAATATGTTTCAACAAAGACAATATTGTATACATGAATATTACAAGTAAAACACATGTCATCAAAAACTTCTACAACATTTTTATTACATATAAATAATAATATGTAATTCATCTGTTGTTATTTACCTCATGTATTTTCCAAGGTCGTATATAACTTGTTTTACATTGTTTTCAAAGATGTTGGGAAAAGATAGATGTAGCACATACTGTAACAAAACAACGACACATTAATAAAATTCTGATTTCATATTAACAATATATTTACAAAATTTAAAAATATTACATCGATTCTTACCAATACATAACAAATATACGAAATAAATTACCTTGATGAAGGTATGCCAGTCATGAATTTTTATCCCACCAAATTCACCTTTCTTTGTTAATATATTCTTGATGTTTGAAGCAAATCTTGTTGGAAATCTAATTTTTTGAATGAGCTCTTTTACAACATTTCTTTCATCTTCTTTAAATAACCACGGGAGGCTATTTCGATCAACTCCATTAGTCCTATTTAAATCAATAATATTTGGCATTGCATGATTGGCTTCTTGAATGTCACTACAAATTTTAGAAATTTTTTCTTTGTCACGCCTTCCATCTAATATTCTCCACAACATTTCTGTTACATTCTTCCCGATATGCATTGTGTCGAACAAATGCGTTATTTCTAGTTTCTCATAGTAGGGAAACCTACTGAATTGTTTGGGGAAAATTTTCATTCCTCATGGAAGCAAATCAATGCCTTGACGACCAACTATATGTTACATAAATGAAATTAACACAACAATTGTTAGATT
The DNA here is from genome assembly GCA_000966675.3 of Picea glauca. NCBI lineage: Eukaryota > Viridiplantae > Streptophyta > Pinopsida > Pinales > Pinaceae > Picea > Picea glauca. The sequence goes on along the minus strand of JZKD02S2083376.1, from coordinate 272,173 downwards.
AT
>JZKD02S2083376.1:245852-263080 GCA_000966675.3 Picea glauca | reverse complement strand
GAAGTTTTGCTGGGTTTTCTTCCCCTAGAGGGTTTCCCAGGATAAATGTTGTGTCTCTTGTGATTGTGTATTTCTCAGTGATCTTGTCTTTATGTTGTTTTTATCTATTGAAATGAAAAGAACTATAATAATGGCATAAACATTAACATGGTATCAGAGCCAATCTGAAGAGAGCATCTTTCGCAAGAGAAAAATGCCACTATTGTCGTACATGCAAATTAGGTCTTTTTGATGGTGAATCTTTTCAACCCCAAAACCATCTAGAAAAGTGTGTCCTCCCTCAAGGATTACTTTGGCATCATCAGCACACCTTTTTAGTTGGTGGATCTCTCGGAAAGTGAAAACCTAGTTTCACAAAAGTACCAAAATTACCAGAAAACCAGTGAACCAGAAGTACCATAAGTACCAGAGAGCTAGAGGTACCAGAAAACCAAAAGCACGAGTCCAAAAATCCGCAAATCAAGTTTGGAAGGGTAAAAGTTGTATTTTCTCAAATCAAGTTTGGAAGGGTAAAAGTTCGATTTTCTCAGATCCAAGCACACCAAGCTACTCGCCTCAGCCAATCACATCTCCTGGTAAGTTCAAAAGTTGATTTTGAGCACTTTCATTTTTTGGTCATTTTCCTAGCTCCAGGTAAAAGATGTCTACAAGAATGAAGCTTGTAGACAAACTAGAAGGTGTGGAAAATTTATGTTCATGGAAGTATAAGATCGGCTTGATCCTTGTAGAGAATGACCTAGCAAGATTCATTAAAGAAGAAGTGTCGAAACCCGAAGATGCTGCAGAGAAAACAAAGCATCAAAAGGACGCAATCAGGGCCCAAAGAATCATTGTAGATTCAATCAAAGACCACCTGATTCCTTATGTGTCATCAAAGAACACTCTGAAAGAAATGTTTGCTTCCCTAAGCAGACTGTACGAAGGAAAGAACATAAACTGGAAGATGAATCTAAGAACTCAACTAAAGAATACGAGGATGCAGAAAGGAGAAACGATCCAAGAATATTTCTCTAGAATTTCATAATTCAAACAATAGTTAGAAGCTCTTGGAGACACCATAGATGAAGGCGAGCTCATAATGATGGCCCTAAATGGTCTCACAAGACCTTGGGATGCATTCATCCAAACAATATGTGCCATAATGGAGAAACTAAATTTTGATAGTCTATGGGAAGAATGCATCCAAGAAGAAACAAGAGTAGCTAACCGTGAAGCACTACTAGAAAGAGATGATGATCAAGCCCTAGATAATCACACCAAAAGAGGAAGTAAGAAACCCTACTTCCACAAGGATACTTATAAAGAGCCTCAACCACCAAACAAATTCAATAATAAAGAATCTCATCCAAGGAGATTTCAGAAGAGAGGACAACGAAGGGAAAGATACTAGTCATCTATACAATGATATCATTGTGACAAGATGGGACACATTGTGAAATTATGTCCAGCCAAAAGACAAGAATACAAGAGGAAACATAAGAGGCACCATGCCCATGCAGTCAAAGATGAAGAGTCACCTGCAAAGATGATAAGAGAACAGATCAAAGACTATGTCTTAATCTCGGCCCTCTCAGGATTGGTAGCACATGGAGAGGACACATGGCTCATTGATAGTGGTGCCTCCAAGCACATGAAAATTCAGAAAAGAAATCTCTCTTGTGTTTCAGAAAATAATTTTTCTCAGAAAGTGACACTTGGAGATAATTACCAATATCCCATCAAGGGAGTGGGAGAATCAAACTACAAACTGAATTCAAGGAATTCATTAAAAATGAAGGACATACTATATGTACCAGGTTTGAAAAAGAACCTAATCTTCATTTCAGCTTTAGAAAAGAAAGGCTGCAGAGTTGCCTTTATAGATGGAGAAGTTCTTATATGGGCTAAAGGAGAAACCATAAATGAAGCAACCATCATTGGAAGTGAAGAAAATGGCTTGTATTGACTAAAGGGTCACTCAGAAACTGCCATGGCCCACACCATTGAAAACTCATGTGAACTTTGGCATAGAAGATTAGCTCACATCAACTACAAGGTGCTACCATACATATGCAAAGTGGTCACATGTTTACTAGAACTTAAGGTCGACCATGAAGGCGTATGCAATGGACGCGCACAAGGGAAGAACATCAAGAACCCTTTTTCTAAGAGAGACAACAAAGCATAATGAGTCCTAGAACTCATTCATTCAGATGTGTGTGACCCAATGCCATCGGCCTCCATTGGTGGGTATGTATACTATGTATCACTCATTGATGATTATTCTCGTAAGACCTGGGTGTATCTCTTGAAATCTAAAGATGAAGTGTTCAACAAGTTCAAGGAATTCAAAGCCTTGATAGAGAATCCTTCTGAAATAAATATTAAGATACTCGGGTCAGATAATGGAGGAGAATACACCTCAAAAGAGTTTGTGAACTTCTACAGAGATGTTGAGATCAAGAGGGAACTCAATACTCCCTACAATCCCCAACAAAATGGTGTAGCTGAACGAAAGAACAGAACGATAATGGAAGCTGTGAAGACTATGATCCATGATCAAGATCTTCCTATGTTCTTATGGGAAAAAGAAACAATGACGGTTGTTTATGTGCAAAACCGATTATCCCATAGTGCGCTTGGGTTCAAGACCCCGAAAGAGATGTTCATTGGAAAGAAGCCAGAGGTAAGCCATCTCAAAATATTTGGCTACCCAGTATTTATTCATATATCGAAAGAGAAGAGAAACAAGATGGAACCTTCAAGAAAGAAGGAAATATTTGTGGGATACTGTGAGGTCTCCAAGGCCTTTTGAATTTACATACCAGGTCACTTCCACATTGATATCAATAGGGCTGTGACCTTTGATGAAGATGAAGTGCTCAAGAAATCAAGAATATGCCAGCTTGAAGAAGTATATGAAGAGGAACCCATAATCCCTAGAACTATAGAGAGGGAGGTTCCCAGAGCCACAGAACCAATGAGGGAAGACGTAATTTCCCCTGATCATGATATAGTGGAATTTCAAGAACCACCTCAGCTGAAAATCCTCCATAAAATAAATCCATCTTGGGCTAGAGAGATTATTCAAGATGGGGAGAAGTACAGTGTTCCCCAAGGAACCACGAGACAGGTGAAAATACCAAAGCCATTTTCCAGTTATACGGATTTGATGTGTGACCTCCTAGAGAAGGATCCTACCATCTTAGAAGAAGCCTTTCAGATGAAAGAATGGGCATATGCCATGACAGAGGAATACCAATCCATAATCAAGAATGATGTATGGGAAATAGTTCCGAGACCGAAGAGCAAAAATGTGGTATCCTCCAAATGGATATTCAAAATAAAACATGCTACTAACATAAGTATTGAAAAATATAAAGCAAGATTCGTCACTTGGGGATTTTCTCAGAAAGAAGGCATTGACTATGAAGATACATTCGCTCATGTGTCTAGATACACTTTGATCATAACCATCATAGCCCTTGCAGCTTAGATGAGGTGGAAGTTACACCAGATGGACATAAAGACAACCTTTCTAAATGGTGTCATTGAAGATGAAGTGTATATAGAGCAACCTCAAGGATTTGAAGTTGAAGACAGGAAGTCTCATGTCTGTAAATTGAAGAAAGCCTTATACAGATTGAAGCAAGCTCCCAGAGCTTGGTATGTCCATATAGACAGTTTCTTGACGAGCTTAGGCTTTACCAAGAGTACAGAAGATTCTAACCTCTACATCAAGGTTATGAACGATGAGCTAGTAATATTATTTCTATATGTGGATGACTTATTCTTAATTGGAGAAGAAAAGCTCATCACCGAATGTAAGAATAGACTTGCCTCAGAATTTGAAATGAAATACCTTGGCCTAATGCATTATTTCTTAGGTCTTGAGGTATGGCAGAGTCCTGAGAGGATATTCATTAACCAAGGGAAGTATACAATCGAAATCTTGAAGAGATTCGACATGCTGGAGTGCAAGTCCATGAATACACCCATGGAAGAGAAGCTAAAGTTGTTGATTGAAACTTCGTCAGAGTTGATTGATGGCACACTGTACAAACAGATTATTGGATCACTGATGTACCTGATGAACACCAGACCAGACATTTGTTTTTCCGTGAACACCTTGAGTTAGTTTCTGGTAGAACCTAGACATGTTCACCTTGTGGTTGAAAAACATGTGATGAGGTACCTTAAGGGTACATTAGATTGTGGTCTCAATTATGACGGAGATCATGATTTCACATTGAATGGATACACTGGTTCAGATTGGGCAAGAAGCGTTGCTGACAGGAAAAGAACTTCTAGATGTTGTTTCAATTTGGGATCAACCATGATCTTGTGGAAAAGTAGGAAGCAATCAAACATTGCTCTCAGCATAGTGGAAGAAAAATTGATTGATGTGTGTTTTGCTAGATGCAAATCTATATGGCTTTGAAAGTTGTTGACCGATCTATTTGACCTAGAGATGGAAGCAACCTCGATCCTATGTGACAACAAAAGATGCATAAAGATGACATGGAATCTTGTATTTCATGATAAGTCGAAGCACATAGAGATCCGATATCATTACATTCGTGACATGGTGCAGAGAGGAGCCATAAAGCTCCAGTATATTAGCATGAATGAACAGGTTGTTGATGTGTTGACCAAGCTCCTATCTCATGTAAAGTTTGAGTACTTCCAAGATAAGCTTGGCATAGTCTGAAAGGAACTTCCTATAAAGGGGGAGTAGTTTTTGTGATGAGATATTCCCTGCTTTCAACCTTATGGTTGTGACGTAAAGTAGGATGTATACCTTTCTTCCAACCCTATGGTTGTGACATAAAGCAATATGATGTGATATGACTAGTACTATGCTTCCGGCTATACAAATGCGATGTAAAGAAAGTCTAGTACCCTGCTTCCGACCTGATGGTTGTGACGTAAAGTAGGACATGTTCCTTTCTTCTGACCTTGTGGTTGTTATTTAAATCAAGAAGATGTGATGAGACTAGTATTGAGCTTCTGGCTAGATTGTTGTGAAGTAAATCCAATCTAGTATCCTACTTCCGACCTTATGGTTGTGACATAAAGCAAGATGATGAGATGAGGCTAGCATTGTGCTTCCGGTTGGATAGCTATGACGTAAATCTAGTCTAGCATCCTGCATCCAACCTTATGGTTGTGACGTAAAGCAGGATGAGTATATTGCTTCTAGCTTTATTCCTGTGATGTAAAGAAAGACTATGAGATGAGACTAGAACTGTGCTTTTGTCTTGATAGATGTGATGTAAAGCCATTCTAGTATGATGATGATGAGCCAGCCTCGTGCTATGATGATGATGATGATGTATTAGTTTTATACTAATCCATATTGATGCAGATGATGATTGCATTCCTTTGAGAATGACGATGCCTCCCAATGAAGAAAACTTCTGATGATTTATAGATATGACAATCAGTGTTGTAAGATGATATTAATGATGCTGCCCTCTTGATGTCATTGATGATGTAGACCTCTCTCTCACCTGATTCTATTGAAGAATACCCTTCTTGTTAAGGGGGAGTGTTGAAATTATGTAACTGCAAAGTGTATTCTTATTATTATCTGATATATTATTCATTGGATCAATCCCCATTGTAGATTGATCATGTTGGCTATTGTAATAGGACCAAATCCCCTTTTGCGGATTGGTCAAATGATAATTATAATAGGAAGAATAAGAATTCAGACCCAACAGATATTAAAGAGGCCCCAAAATAGATTAAAGTGGTTATAACCACCCAGTTTGAGAAGTCGACCCTGCCAGTGAAGAGACACTTCACACGTGCCACTCTTGTATAAATAAAGAGGCCAGCGTCTCACTTAGACACACAACTCACTTGCTCATTTGAGAGACAAGTTTTGGAATTGCAGTTGGAGAAGAAAGAGCGAGAGTGGCGCATATTTTGGAGAGTATCTTCTTTATTAGCTTGAGTTATCTCTTGGCATTGTATTGGCTATCTATAATAAGGAAGTTTTGTTGGGTTTTCTTCCCCTAGAGGGTTTCCCAGGATAAATGTTGTGTCTCTTGTTATCGTGTATTTCTCAGTGATCTTGTCTTTATGTTGTTGTTATCTATTGAAATGCAAAGAACTATAATAATGGCATAAACATTAACATACTTAACCCAATGTTTATCAATTCATGGATTGGCTCCTCTTTGAATGTTAGCACCTATTAGAAGATATCCATGAAAAAATGTAAATTAATTATTTAAATATAAAGACCACGACAAACACGAAATCTTAAGAAATTTTGAAAACATAAATAATCACAAATTTTGGGATCAACCCTTTTATTCCTCGTCATCCTATCTTTTGTGTTGAATGGGTTCTATATTATTTATTTTCGGCAACAAAAAAATTGAAAATTAGTATTTCATGCTATAATTAAATTCGATGGTACATAAAAGAATAAATAAATGATTACATACCTCATATGCACATTGTAGTTGGGATGGATCCTCTTGCAAAACAATTATGATAATTTATTTTATTATCTTCTTCTACATTTTTTTGGACATCCCTAGTGGCATGTCTTGGTTTTCCCCTTGGTTTTCCCTTGAAATTTTCAAAATCTCCCTGAAAAAAAAACTAGGAATCATCAGGTATAAAAATTACATATGTTTTTTTTTTAAATAAGATCTCAGTGCATATAGTGACTTAATACACACAATAATGTCAACCATACTTCTACACATTGGTGCATAAACTCTATATATGTGTGTGTGTGTGTGTGTGTGTGTGTGATATAGTATAATAGTTCCATTGCGAAATTGAAAATGTTTTACACTTTTTTGTATTTGGTCATCTCTTTATGAATTAAGAAAAGCACAACCTCCTAATTTTTTTTTATTACACACCATTGACCTGTGAAAAAATTTAAGACATGACGGTTTCCATATAAAAAATAGTATTATTTCCATTTTAATCTCAATGGTGTTCAATGTAAAAAAAAATCATCGATGTTTATTTGTAATTTAAATTAAGTGGTGCTATTAACATACAAATACACATTAGTGCTCTCACTATGTACAGAAGACACCATTAATGGAGTGGGCATTTTTTTTAAAACCTACATTGACAGGATGATTTGGGATCCAATGAAATGAGTGGTTTCATTGCAACATATAGGAAACACCCATATATAAACAAAAAAACCATATAGAAACAAATTTCTTAAAATAAATCTCTTTGTGAAATACAGAAAGAGAGAAAAACCAATGAGGAATTAAGGGCTTTCAATACTAAAGGTAACTACTAAACCCTTTTTTGTTGTTTCAGAATGCACTAAAAATTGTTTTTATCAAATAGGGGAATGATTAATATGATTAATAGAATGAAATCAGATACCTAAAATTTCTTCTCTACATATTTCTACATGATCTACAGTAATCCATCTTGAATTTGGCTCTTCAAAAAAAATACACCCACTCTGAAGTCTTTACTGATAAATCTTTGTTGCACAAATATCCCTTCTAAATTTTTGTGAAGAAATAAAGACGGAATAGGGTTTTTCTTTATAAACACCAAAACTGAAATTATCACTCATTATGTAATTGTATATATTGGCACATTGATGATAAATACGTGTGTTTTTATTCTTTTTTGAAACTTACATATTTGGTGCACTATACAGTGAGTAGCACACCCGTGCAGTGTGTTCATATAACACACTGATTTATTTTCGTAATAAATTTAAATGAATTGATAGTAAACACACGTTATTTTTCTAACTTTCTTTAGCCGATGCACTATACAGTTAGAGAAAAATTGGTGAAGTGTGTAAGTAATAACACACCATAAGAAAATTTAATTTGCAAAATGAAAACAAAAACATCTGCATTTAGATTTTGCAGAGGTTTTTCTTTGTAGATGCAATAAAAAAGGTCAACGTTTGGTGCTTCTCTCAATTAAATGCATCAATGATTCCTTATATGATGAAGCACACCATTAAGTTATAAAAGTTATTTGAAATTATTTATGAGTTTAGATTTTTCTATACTTCCCAAGATGACGGTTTTAGCTCAAATGAAGAAAAAAAATGAATTATAATATCAAATCGACAATTATTTAGATTACATCTCATTCCGTATTGTTAGAAGTCCTTCAAGTTATCTCATGCCAATTGCAGTACATATATATATTTGATTGGTAATTCATTTATCTCATTGGATTTATGTTATGCAATAAGGTGTAGTTGAATAATTGTTCCTTGAATTTTGCAGGATCAAGATTTAGGACCGAGTTCAAATGTTCAATATATTCGAGTAGTTGAAAAATTTCTCAAGCTATTCTTAGAATAAAGATACCGCAAGCATATGTTAGACGAAAATAGAAAACTGCTTTACCCTACCAACCATAACATGTCATCTTCCAGCAACCAGCCTGGGCCAACGATATTACACCATGAATTGGATCTCTTTTATGTAGACAACCTCGTAGGGAATAAGAAAAAGATGATCGAGTAATTGTATTTATTATCCCTTGAGATGTTTCAGGATGTGAACAAAATGATGTCGAGTCACCCCGAGGGATAAGACTCATGGTGAGCCTTAAAGCCATGCTTTCACTTAAAGAAAATTATGTAAAATTGGGTAATTTTTTCTCTCTCTCTCTAATAATACTCTCGTCCCTAAAAAAATATTATTCTATATATTAAAAACATTTATCTCCAGGAGGCATTTGTCCACAAGTGTTTTAGAAAATTTAGTTTTAAGAGTGGGAAATGGTGAATTATAAGAAATACATGATAAGAGTATAAGACATTGCGGAGAATGGATCTTATATCTTATTGCAATAGAATAACATGCTGAACAATTATGAATTCAACAATTCTAACACATATAACAAATAGTTAAAACATCCATCAAATAGTTAAACATATTCAAATCCATGGAGGTACCCTCTGCATATCATTAAACATATGAAGAAATGAAAAGAAGTTTTCATTTGTTGAGAGGAAATCACTTCAATATCATAAGAATACAACACACAATAACATTGAACATCTCATATAACTTGTTTATTGAGATTTTATTAATAAGGATATGATACAAGAAGCTCAAATGAGAGGTGTGGAGTTTACAAGAACACATGCACAAAAAGAGGAATGATAGACCAAAACATAATGTAGGGGATGCATCTCACGAGTCTTGAAGACTTAATTATATAATTGTGCCTAAGGATTGTGATCAAACAACTTTGGTTATAAGAAACTCTTGAATTCCCCAAAGTTTCGACCCTAAAAATGAGCTCCTTATCTTGTTTTATAGACATCTTTCTTCACGAGAAAACCATTCATTTAGACCAATATTGCTTCTTGAAAATGGATACAGCTTGTTAGAATATTGATACTACCTTTGGTTTTTGTAAATGTGTTGAACCTTCACATAATAGGTCTAGCTAGAAAATACCACACACATTTACAGAGAGAAATTGAGAAAGAGTAAGCAAGAGAGAAAGAATGGAAGAATTCTCATTAATCGTATTCCACACTCAAAGAGTGAAATAATTTACAATAGATATAGGATACATGAGTAACTATTGTTCCATAGTGGTGGTCTAGAGTGACCTGGACACACACCAGTAGTTACGGGAGTGAATTTCCACCTAGTCTAGTCTCTCAGGTAGTTACATGAGTGAACTGCCACCTAGTCTAAGTTAACTAACATATCAGTCTTCAATTAAATGACTGAAACAAAGTGAAGTGAGCAGGAGATCAAGGAATTTTTGTTAATGCGCTAGTCTGGTGATCGTACCAAGGATAATGCGCATTATTTGGTGATGAAACCAATGTTGCATGGTGACAAAACCAATGCAAGATCTAGACTCCACTCAACTAGTCAAACTGAAGTGAAAACAAAAGGGAATATTCTCCTAGAGGAATATTCTTCCTAAAATAGAGGAGACTGAATAATGACTAATAAACAAGGAAAAATAAATCCTAGGTGTGTGTGAAGTAACTCCAACACCTCCCTTGAACATCACTATGGTGAAAATAAAGAATGGGTCCTGGAAATGAGGCCATGTTAGGTACCCAAATACAAAATATACACTGAAATAAACGAGGAAAGAGGGAAAACATCATGTGAAAACCCCCTCTCAAATTACAATGCATAAAAAAAATGAGAAGGAACAAAAAGCAATTGCTAAGCAACCATGTCCTTCACTCCAACAACACCTTGCAATTGTGCAAGTTTGTGCTCGTTGAAGATTTTGTTGAATATGTAGATGTCTACATGGATCTGATGAAGTAGATGCATTATTGATATGTCCACACATATCCACTTTCTCTTCTTGTAATGAAGAAGATCCAAATAAATTTTGGATGAAACTTTGAAAACTTTGAAATTTTGTTGATTTTAAAAATGTCATAACTTCACTTTCCGGACTTCGTTTCAGAAGATTTATTTTTGAAATTGGATATTTTCCCGAGGAATTCAAATATCCAATTTTTTTTCTACAAATTTTGATTAAAAAAATATCAGAATTGAGTCTGATGTGCGCGACTCCATTTTTGTCTCCTGAGATGCATGCATTGCACATGGAAAAGTGTTTGAATGTGACCCCTGAGATGCATGCCATATATATTCCACATGAAATTCAGAAAACAAATATGAAATGGAGTAGACATCATATTCAATTAATGGAATACAAATTTGTGCAAATACTTGTGTAGAAGACTCTTCAGAATAAAATGATTGATCTTATGATGGCTTCTATTTTGGCTCTATTTGTTCAAGCTCTTGTAAGAAATCTTCAAAATATTATTTATTCTTGAATAGAACCTCCAATCTGGTCCATAATTCATTTGGAGTTGATTCTTGTGATTCATCATATACTGGATGGAAAAGTTCAATAGAAATAGACATGCAAATACATCCTATGGCCATATCTTGTCTATTGAGAAAGTCATTTTTCTCAGCGGCGGAATTAGGCTCTACTTCCATTGCCATAATTATTTGGTACAAGCATCTGCATCTGATCTGAAGCATAATTTTTATCTTCCACTCCAAATAGTTTTGAGGCGTGAGAAGTATTGTCAGTGAATAATCCATCTTTTTTGTATTCTTCAATATTCAGTACCTGCAAAAATTATTTGGTGTAGATTTTTCTTAGCAGTTGATCGGCTTTGATACCATGTAAATGTGTTGAACCTACACAAAATATATCTAGCTAGAAAATACCACACACATTTGCAAAGATAAATTGAGAAAGTAGAAGCAAGACAGAAAGAATGGAAGAATTCTCATTAACCGTATTCCACACTCAAAGAGTGAAATAATTGACAATATATATAGGATACATGAGTAACGAATGCACCATAGTGGTAGTATAGAGTGACCTGGACACACACCAAAATTTACGGGAGTAAACTTCCACCTAGTATAGTCTCTCAGGAATTTACGAGAGTGAAATTCTACCTAGTCTGAGTTAACTAGTCTATCAGTCTTCAGTTAAATGACTGAAACAAAGTGAAGTGAGGAGGATATTAGGGAATTATGGCGAATATTCTATTCTGGTGATGATACCAAAGCTAATGCACATTATCTGGTGATGATCCCAATGTTGCATGGTGACAAAACCGATGCAACATCTAGACTCCACTCAACTAGTCAAATTGAAGTGAAAACTTAAGGGTATATTCTCCTAGAGGAATATTCTTCCTAAAATATAGGAGACTAAATAATGGCTAATAAAAAAGGAAAAACCTTAGGAAAAATAAATACTAGTTGTGTGTGAAGTAACTCCAATAGTTTTCTAACTGATTTCTAACCGATTTTTACTGGGTAAAAATGACCTTTTACCACCAAAGTTGACCTGTTTATGTTATTGTGGGGTGTTTTCTCTTCATCCAATTGGGATTCTTCATGGATTCCTCTAAGTGTCTCAATTGAACCTTTGTCTATTGTGATAGAACTACTTGACCTCTAGGAAGTTGAGCTCATTGGTTGGTTGTAAGGACATCTAATTGTTTCCTCTCATCCACCACCACTCATTAATGCAAAGTACCATTGATCATCTCTTTGAATCCTATGTCTCAACATTCTATAGAGAGATGGCCAATTGATACAACTGCACCTTAGGTTAGATTTTTGAATGTCTTTTGATTCTTAGATATGGGCTAATGATACCATTGAAGGACATTTTATCCTTCACGAAATTTAGAACACACTCTTCTGACATCTGTAACCAAGATGGATGATCATCAGTGACACTTGGCATATGAGCAACTCAACTTTAGAAAGAAAATTACTCACAGATTGGTTTCTTATGATCCTTTGGCTTTCTCTTATAATAGCTTGGCATGTTCTTGTGGAGACAGTTGATGGGGCAAGGTGATTCACTACACTCGATGTAATATTCTGAAATATGTTGCTTATGTGTGCGTGCATGTGTGGGAAATGATCATTATCCTCTATCAACTACAAATAATGATATGATGATATGTGAAAGGACAAAAACATGAGAAAAAATTTCATGTTATGTGTTGTATCATTTCTAAATGATTTGGTGGGTCATCAGTGTATCCTTCAATAGATTCAAATATTCTACCTTGTCCCTTTTTATGAACACGTGGCATCTTCCTAATGGATTGATTCTTTTGAAAGTTTGGGCAAAGGAGAAAAAAATTGAGTGATGTCATGCTAACATCATCATGGTATTTTGAACACATGGCATATTCATACTAGTCCATGTCAATGCGAATGTGGCTCGGGGATGATCCTATGTGTAGCTAATTCTGATATACTAATTGGAGTCCCCAATGGGATTTCTATATACAGGTGGAAATACCAGACTAGTTTTTATGAGTAGCATGTTGGCATGCTATGATGTCGTTGATATTTCGGGCATGCTAGGTGGAATTTTGCATCAGTTCCATGTGTCGCTAAATAGGTGGATAAGTGTGTGTTGATTGGGCAGATAGGTGGTTAGGAAAAATCAGAATACCATTGTCACAACCCAAAAGGAGCAATTTTATCCTATGTTCTCTTGTCAAGCGAAAAAACTCAACTCTCAACATGTGGATCCTAAAACCATCGTCACACCCCATATCCATGTTATCTCCCGTGCCACTTTCCGATGTGACATCGATTGTTTGTCGCGGATCGAGATCGCTTGTAACCATTGCATGATTGGCCTCACATATTTTCTAGCACTCGATTCTTAGGGTATGGTCCCATGATGTATCCTTTGTACGAAAATGGATTAATCCTTTCAAGGGTGTACGCAGCCTTGGTTTATCTCTAGATAAGTTCCTAGGTGCTTAAATATTACCCTTGGGCCCTTAGGGCATGTTTTTCTACTGATTTCTCTAGGGCGTTTGAGTTTCTACGAGCTCTTTCAGTCCATGATATTTGTAAGCTCTTATTCTGCCTCTATTTTTCCCAATTTTGGCTTTACAACCTCGACCACCATACACATCAATGATAGGATCAAATCTAGTACTAACATTGACTACAATAGGGAAAACATACCCTTGTGATTGTTGAGAATTGTATACCAAGTTCCTTCTTCTATTGGGTTATAGAGTCTCCTTTGAAACAATAAGCTCCCCACGTACCTAGAAAATTATTTGATAGGTGAAAAAAAATAGCTCAAGAACTTTCAATTTTAGAATCCTAACTACTTTTTTGTGCTATTGGTGCTACGCGTAGTTGTAAGACCCTAGGTTCGAGTTATTTTGACCAACAAAACCATTCAGACACCGCTCCTTTCAACATCACCTGCATGCATATGAAGTCTCACCTGAGGTATCTATTGGGGTTTCGGGTACCGAGTTTCTGCAGTAGTGAGGGAACAAGAGGTGATCATCTTTGTCATTCTTACTTATTTGTTTTGTGCGTTGTTTTGTATTTTCTCTCCTTAGTTTATTTAGTGAATTCAATTATTTATTATCTTTATACTTCATATTACAATAGAAACCAATCACTGTAACATTCATACTATTGAGCAATGATCACACAGAAAATAAATCTAGCCTAATATGCATCAAGAACGTATCTATGATCAATCAATCACATAAAAGATAAATAAAAATTGTAGTTTAGTGTGGTTCACCCAAATTTGGACTACATTCACAATGGTTGGCTTCCTTATTATTATTTTGGTAATTTTCTCAGGCTTGCGCACTGCGCTTACAAGGATACATCATGTTATCTTTTCCTTCATCTAGCTTAGCCACTCTACAGTGAAAGCCTCTCTCTCTGTCTGCAACATCTCCTCAACACCCAGACATAGACTTAATAGTGACTTTTGCAACTCATTCTATCGCTCCCTTTCTCGAACAGAACATAAGAACTAAAAGAGAGGAAAAACTAACAATGAGGAACCCCTATTCTCCCAGCCCTTTACATATTTATACATAAATTCTAGGTCTTAAAACCCTACTTTTTTCATCCAAAAACCCTATTTTGATACATGATAACTCAATTGGACTTGTTGTTCGGGATGCTTTCACCTACTCTTTCATCTGCATGCTGCTTTTGCATTTTGAATGTTGTTCTTCCTTCTTTTTCATGTCCTTATATCTTCAGCACGTCGAGTTGTCATCCTTCCTTTTCACCCACTTTCTTGTCCTTCTTTATTCTTTTCTTTATTCCTATATTTTATTCCTCTGATTTTTATTTTCTCTATTCCTCTTCTTTATTCTTCTCTCTACACACTATACTCTTAGTCGTGCCTTAACTGCACACTGTCGAGTCTTCCTTATTCTTCTCCGCACATCTTCTATACTTGGTATTTTCATGAATATTATTTCCAAAATTCCTGTCCAACATGCCCCCAACAGTCACCTGTGGCTCATCTTGAGCCACTTAGGCATGTTTCCTGCTCCTCCATCTTTGGATGAACTTTTGGGAGGCTTCCTTAGTAGTCACAGCTTCCTTTGTTATTTTTTTCTCAGTTTCCACAATATCTTCGACCCCCTACATAGTCAAGGCTATAATTTTTTCTTTTGTTTCATGTGTTTCTTGTTTCATCTTTCCCTATGTAGTGGCCAATTCTCCTATCACCCTCAATGCTTCTTCTTGTAGCAGTCCTAAGCACTGCTAGAGGATCTTCTATTGATCCCACAAATTTTCAACTTCCCCGTATGATTGCCTCTATGCCAAAATGGTCGTCGTTTGTTTAGTCGGTGGAAGGGTGTTTATTCTCTTAAAATCTTTCTGGGAATTTTTCTATGCTTCCATTAATTTTTCCTCCACATCCTTCATCTTTAGATCTTCTACCAAGTCTATCCAGATTTGTGTGCTTTCCTCGCATAATTTTGTGCATTCTTCCTCCATTTTCTTAATGTTGGCTACGAATGTCATTTTTATTTCTTTCTCTTCCTCCTCTTTCCTCCAGTGGTGTTCCCGACGTACTCCACAATTGTAGGTACTCAATTTTTTATCAAAATCCTTTGATGAATTTGCCAATTTTCAATAATTTCTCTTCCATAGTAGCCTCTACTATCATCGATGCCTCTGGTATTTCTCTGTACAACTTTTGGAAAATAATTTGTATGCAATGCGCCATTTTATCAATTTCATCCTTCTCTTTTATTTCTCTCTCGACATTTCCTTCAGACTCACTCTTTTCCTTCAAGATGATTTCAACTTTCTACTCAACTGCACTTTTTTCCTAGACAACGATTGCATATTATTTCTGGAGTTATGTATTTTCCTCTGCAACTTTTATCCATTCTCGAGATGCAAAGTCGTAATTCCTTCACGATACCCATTTGCAATCCTTGTAACACTATTGTGGGCATCTGTGAGATGACTAATTCTAAGTGAATTAGTCGTTGTACTTGTTCCTGCAGCTCGAGTGTGGGGAACATGATTGTATTTGTTGATATTTTTATCACTCTATGTCCTTCTGTCATTTGTGAGAAGCGATAAATGGTATCTTCTACTACCCCCATCGTGCCTATTGGTTTTCCTTTTGTGGATCTCCTTTATGATGCGAGACTTACTATCTCCACCCATTGTTGTAATTCAGTTAACATCTCTAACATCTTCTTGTTGATTTCTTACTGTTGATGGGTCATTCACTAAACTGCCTCCTCGGTGGCATCGTTTTCTTCGTACCTTATTTTTTCCATATCTTCATTGGTAATTTTATACAAGAATTTTTCCATGTGCTCTTTCTCCTTCTTGCACAGACCTCCTGTTTATAAGGCCTTCTATTTTAGGGCCTAAAAAATAAATACCTCATACTATAATGATTGCAATTTAGTTCATGATTTCCTTTTTACAATGAATAAACTGGTAATTAGAAATCATAATAACAACAACATAATAACAATAGATCAACTAGTAAATATATATACCACGACCTGGAGGTTGGTTGATTTAGCCCCTTTCTCATTTGTTCTTGTTCTTGACCAAACTACCCAAAAATGAATATTTACCTCCCAACCAACTAGTAACAACCTCTCTGGCTCCCTAGCTCCAGGAATACTTGCGGTTTCCTAACTCCCAAGCCCAAAGTTCCCAGCAACAACACTGCCCCTATAAAAGTTCCCCAAAACAATCTTTGTCCTTCAATCTCCTCCTTATTCTTCCTCCCTTCCATAATTTCCTCCTTGCCTCCTTTTTCTATAATTTTACCCAAAATAAATACCCCCTTCCAAGTCCTCTCCCCTCTTCCTTATCCTCCTCTCTCAAATCCCCCTCCCTAATTCAATTCCCCAACTGCCTTATCCCCTCATTAATTCCCTCACCTACCATAAATAATAAAATAGTAAAAATATTCATTGTATTTATTTTAATAATTAATTAATTTAACTTAACAAACCATAATCAATAAAAAAATCAATTGGGTTGTTACATACACTCACCCTTCAACAAAATCTGTCCTGAAGTTAGATTAATTTACAATAGAAGGGTAATGATACATGATTCATACATCCATATCAGATAAATAACATTATCTATTTAAAACACTTATACATACTAGTGTACATATACAAGGCATGCATGTGTAGCTAACACATACATGACTCACACATATACTAATGACAGTAATTATCACACCTAAAGTAATTGTTGTATGCGTCCAATCCAATCAACAGTACCATTCATTTCATAAAGGATAGTAAACCACCTAAAATGTTCGCAAAATCCATCAATTATAATAATTCAGCACAAGCAACATTCACTTAGATAATTGTAGTTCAGTTATATATATATATATATATATATATATATATATATATATATATATATATATAT
>JZKD02S2083376.1:202543-238563 GCA_000966675.3 Picea glauca | reverse complement strand
TTTCAATGCTTTCTTAGATTAGTTTGATTTCAGCAACATAGATTAGATTAGATTAGTTCTACTTCAGTCCTGCATATATAGTGCGTGTGCTTCGTCAGTCTACGTACCTCGGGTTGACAATTAAATGGTTGGGCAAGTACTACAACGTTATTAACGACATATATTTCGCCTAACAATTGCGAGGACTGATCGTTGTTGGATCCATAAGAAGGAGAGCGATCTTTAAGTACAAGATGAAGTGGGCTTACAAAGTCTCGAAAGAAGGAGGGTCGTCCATCGTCGAGGAGTACACATGGCGAGGAATTAACATTTCGCTGACTGGAAAGTCAAAGGAAGGAAATGCTCTAACCTTCCAACACACAATATGCAAAATCACGATAAGATCTGGATCGTTGATCCAAGAGGGACACATGGCGATATATTAGAGCACAAAAAAGGTTCCATTTCAAAGTTTCGAATACCGAGAGTTGGAGGAGTCAAGGAAGAAACTCACGACAATAACTAGTGATATGCGAGATCACGAAAAGATCTGGACCATCGAATCATCAAGATTGTGGACCATTGATCTGACTCCATTTCATATTTTTGGATACCGGTAGTTTGAGGTGTCAAGGAAACTCACAGCAAGAATGTTGAAATGTGAAATCATGAAGCACCTTTTGGCGCAGCCTGTGGTCACGTAAGGGGAAGGAGCTAGCGGAGCTAAGCTCCATTTCGACGATCACAACATGAAGATTCAAGAATCTTCACCACAGGATTCTCGATTTTGCAAACTACGAAGCACTTTGTGGATAAGCACCAGGTCACCACCAGTGGTCATGTGAGAGGGAGGAGCTAGCGGAGCTAAGCACATTTTTGGAGATCACAACATGAAGAGTCAAGACTCTTCACCTCTGGATTGCCAAAATGTGAAATGAAAAAATGCCTTTGTGTGTAGGCTGTGGTCACCGTCGGTGATCATATGAGAAGGTGGAGCTAGCGAAGCTAAGCTCTTTTTCGACAATCACAACTTGGAGTGTCGAGGCCCTTCGACACAGGATTTCCGAAATACAAAATGCGAAAGGCATTTTGATTAGGCTCGTGGTCACATCTAGTGGGAATATGGAGTAGGCACGAGATCAAACATTAGTAATACAACGGTGCAGGTTAATCAGGAATATGATCGGAGGGCTACTGTTGCACTTCACAAATTAGTTGATCAGTTACGATTCAGTTAGCAAAATCGAATCATGGTTCTTGATCGGTTGGCGATTCAATTGCTGAGACATTTTTGTCTTTGCCCAAGGAGATTAGAGGTGTAACTGATGAGGCTGCTAATTATAAAAGGAGATATGCAATGACTTTGTAAGGTGGGATGTTTTAACCGAAACAATGAGGTGAATTGTAAGAAGGGTAAAATGAAAGAATGTAGAGCATGAGATAAAACTCAGAGATGAGTAACATTCATCGAATAGACAGAAGCAAGAGAAGAATAGTAGAATAACATGTAGCATAACAGAACTACAGAACAGTTTTTGAACCAGAGAAGAATTGCAGAACAATGAAGAAGGGGTAAGAATTGAAATACCTGTATTGTTTGTTTGTCAATCAATTATGCATAATTAGGGAGGAAGGGTGGTTCTAGGGAGGATTGTGGTCCTCTAATATTCAAGTTGGTGCTTGAATATTGAAAGTTGTATCTTCCATCCATTTGTGCCTAGAAAAACAGGGTGGCAGGGTGGTGCTCGGGAAAACACAGAGTTTTCTATATACAAGTTGGTACTTGTATAAATCTAGTTGGTGCTGGAATATTTAGGGAGTTGGTGCTTCCTTCTAGTGGGTGTTAGAGAAACTAGACAGTTGGTTCTCTCAACAAGTTGGAGCTTGTAAAATAGAGGTAGTAGCCTCACTTTGAGTTGGTGCTCAAACATAGATGATGTACAAAACTTAAAATTCTGCCTATCATTTCGAAGAAGAAGAGGTTTTCTCCCTTTATGGGTTTCCTTGTGAAAATTTGTCTTTGTGTATATATTATGTGTGATTGATGCTCATTATTTATGTTGTTCATATGATGTATAATATTGATGGTCACTTGATGAAATATTAAAAATGGTTTAATAGACTTAAAATTGTTTAAGCACAGTAACAACTAATTCACCCCCCCCTCTCAATTATCTTAGTAATTTCAACAATTGGTATCATAGCGGGTTCCTTTTATTTAAAGGTATATCTATAAGATTAAACATGACAAGTTATGAAGGGACTTCAACCAGTAAGCATCCTTTGTTTGATGGAACAAATTTTTTCTTTTGGAAGGTTAGAATGAGAACATACCTAATGGCCTTAGGTGTTGATGCTTGGGATGTAGTAGAGACTGGATATACAAAGCCTATTGTGTTGGCTTCCAAGGATGATAAGTTATAATTTAGCTTTAATTCTAAGGGAATGAATGCTATGTTGAATGGAATTGTTGAAGTTGAGTTTGTAAAGGTGATGCATCTTGAAACTGCTAAAGCTATGTGGGATAAACTTATTAACAATTATGAAGGAAATGAGAAAGTAAAAGATTCCAAACTCCAAACATATAGGTTGAAGTTTGAACAACTAAAGATGAATGAAGATGAAACAATTAGCAAGTATTTTTTAAGAGTTGAAGAACTTGTGAATGCCATGAAGGGTCTTGGTGAGAAGATTGAAGAATCATTTTTAGTTCAAAATATTCTAAGATCTTTGCTTGATCAATTTAATCCAAAAGTCTCTACAATAGAAGAACTAAATTATCTTAAAACTCTATCCATTGATCAACTCCTAGGAACTCTAACTGCATATGAAATGAGAATCAACAAAGATAAATCCATTAGTAGAGAAGCATCTTTTAAAGCAGACAAGAATATTGATTTAGATTTAGATGATATTGAGGAAAAAGTTGTGAGAAGGTTAAAGAAAGGATCAGGAAAATATCAAGGCAAGCTGCCCTTCAAATCTTTTAACTGTGTTAAGATAGGTCATTTTGCATCTAAGTGTCCCCACCAGAAAAAGGACCATAACTCTAATGATGAAAAGAAGTACAAATTCAAGAAATATAGTAAAAAGAAAAGTTTGTGTGCAAACAATGACAATTCCTTAGAATACATAGATAACGATTCATCATGTGAAAACAAAGTGAATGATTTTATGCTTATGGCTATGGGAGATCCTGATGATGAACACACATGAGGTGAAATGGATGATGAAGAAGTTGTGGTGGATATGGAAGGTGAATTAATCAGTGCTTTGGAAGAAATTGACAGAATCAGATGTAAGAAGAGAAAACAAAAACAATTGTTGATGTAGTTTAAAATGAATGGTGAAAAACTTGATGAAAACTTTTCTCTACTAAAAGTGGAGTTAGAAGAGGCAAATAAAATAGAAGACATACTGAAACATTAGTTGTTAGAGAACAAATCGAGGTGTGAAGCCTTAAAAGAAGATATAATAAAAACCAGAAAAGAAATGGAGAATTTTAAGGCATTGTATCACCAAAATCTGCCAAGTATTAAAGCCTCAGAAGAATTAACTTCCATTCTAAATCAGAAAAGGAATCCAAAGTTGAAATATGGCTTGGGATATGAAGAAGGATCAAGTAGTGATCATCCAAGTAATACAGAACCCATCAAGTTTTTCAAAACTACAACCATTGACAACAACCACTCTGTAGAAACAAAGAAAAAAAATCAGCCACCAAGAAGGAATGAAAGAAAAAGTACCAGAACCGAATCTATAGATCAAAGAAATAACACAAACACAGTTTCTGATCAAATAAATCATCAGCATGGAAGAAATCGACTACAGCCTTTTTCCAGGTACAAAGGTTTTTTCTATGGTTATTGTTTTTTTTGTTCTAACCTTGGTCACAAAGTTGTAAACTATTCTTTAAGATCTAGATATTTGAAATCAATATACTCAAGGAATAATTATCTTCCACAACAAATATTGAGACATCCAAGAAACAAATGACCACATACTATAAATCATGTGATAGATGGAAGAAGGACGCAGGTGAAACATAACAACACTTATGAGCATAACAATCATTATGATTTGTTATTCAATGAACCAGAAGGTTACATCTATCATAAATATGGACATAAAGCTGCAAATTGTCACTTAAGGAATTTTAAGCCAGATTCGAATCCTACTACTCAAAATTTCAAGATTTGGAAGAAGAAAGAAAGTGACAAGTGTAGACTAGTGTTATCATCCCAAATACAAAATAATCCCTGGTATATTGACAATGGATGTTCCAAACATATGACTAGAGACAAAAGTAAGTTTCTAACTCTAAGTGAAAGCAAATAAGGGAATGTAACTTTTGGAAATGATGCACCAAGAAAAATAAAAGGTAAAGGAATCATAATTTTAAGTAATGGCAAAGGGAAAGATCAAGATGTGTTGTTTGTAGAAGGTCTAAAATATAATCTTCTTAGTGTCAGTCATGTTTGTGACCGAGGATGTGAAGTCATTTTTACTTCTAAAGATTGTAGAATAAAATCTATGAATTTAGGACAACTAGTTGCAAAAGGGATAAGAATAGAAAACAATGTCTATGAGTTAAAAGAAGAAAAAGAAGAATGCCACTTAAGCAAGTATAATGAAAGTTGGCTATGGCATAGGAGACTTGGACACTTAAATTTTGATCATATAATCAAGCTCAAAAATAGTGGGGTAGTAAAGGATCTTCCAAAGATATCAAAGCCATATGATTATGTTTGTAAACCATGTCGGATAGGAAATCTTACTCGGACATAATTCAAATCTAAAAACTTTCCTTCAACAGAAAAACCTCTCCAGTTAGTACATATAGATTTATGTGGACCATCAAGGAAAGAAGGTACAGGAAAAGAAAATTATTTTATATTTATTATTGATGATTATTCTAGACTAACATGGGTTTCCTTTTTGAAGGAAAAATCTGAAGAATTTGAAAAATTCAAAGTGTTTAAGGATCTAACTGAGAATCAAACAGGAAAAAGATTGAAAGTAGTAAGGTTTGATAGAGGAGGAGAGTGTAGTTGATGGAACTTCAAAGAGTTATGTGATAAACATGGAATCAAAAGAGAGTACACAATTCCAAGGACTCCACAGAAAAATGGAGTTGTTGAGAGGCAAAATAGATCAGTACAACAAATGGCAAGATGAAT
The DNA here is from genome assembly GCA_000966675.3 of Picea glauca. Classification (NCBI taxonomy): domain Eukaryota; kingdom Viridiplantae; phylum Streptophyta; class Pinopsida; order Pinales; family Pinaceae; genus Picea; species Picea glauca. Next base: position 233,404 of record JZKD02S2083376.1, on the reverse strand, counting down.
GATGAATGAAAGGAACATACCTCAGACATATTGGGTGGAAGAAATCCATACAGTTGTTCACATTCTTAACAAATCTCATCTCATACCACACAGTGACAAGACTCCTTATGAACTATGGTTTGGAAGACCTGCCTCAATCAAGCATTTTAAAGTCTTTAGGGGTAAATGTTATATCAAGAATAATGATGAAAATATTGGAAAATATGATGAAAGGGCTAATGAAGGTATATTCTTAGGTTATGCTACAAATAGTAAAGGTTACAGATTCTACAATAAGAGGCTTCATAAATTGGTTGATTGTATTGACATAAAAGTTGATGAAGAAATCCCAATAGGAAATGTAAGCAGTGTTGAACCAAGCACAAAAGATATAATTGAAAACAAAGAGGAATAGGTCCAAGGATCAGAAAGAGAAAAATCTGAATCAGATGAAGATACAAATACTCCAACTGACACAAATCAGCAGAAAGAAGCAAAATCACCTCTCAAAATTGTTAGAAAGAATCATCCTGAAAATCAGATAATTGGAGATATAAATAAAGGAGTTCAGACAAGAAGGAAATTGATTAAAAACTCAGAAAAATCTCATTTTGTTTTTGTATCTATGGCTAAACCTAAATTTTTTTATGAAGCCAACCGACATGATGATTGGATTAGAGCTATGAATGAAGAGCTTGATCAGATTGAGAAGAACAATACTTGGGAGCTTGTTCCTAGACCTGAAGACAAGAATGTAATAGGTTCCAAATGGGTGTTCAAAAATAAAATGAATGAAAACGGACAAGTTGTTAGAAATAAAGCCAGATTGGTCTATAAAGGGTATGCACAAGTTGAAGGTCAGGATTTTGATGAAACTTTTGCACCAATGGCAAGATTGGAAGCCATCATAATGTTTCTTTCATATTCATTTCATAAGAACTTTAAAGTTTATCAGATGGATGTTAAGTCAACATTTATTAATGGAGATCTAGAGGAAGAAGTATATATAGAGAAACCTGAAGGATTCTCATTGACAGATAACCCTTATTATGTCTGCAAGATGAAGAAGGATTTATATGGACTGAAACAAGCACCCTGAGCTTGGTATTATAGACTGGACAATTTTTTACAAGACAAAGGATTCAAGAAAGGTATTGTTGATAGCAATCTCTACATAAAAACTGAAAGTGATGATTTACTAGTTGTTTTGATTTATGTAGATGACATTATTTTTGGTTGTAATAATGATTCCTCTGTTCAGTGGTTTTCTAAATCTATGAAAACAGAGTTTGAGATGTCCATGATAGGAGAATTGTCATATTTTATTTGCTTACAAGTAAAACAAAGTACTACAATATTTTTTATCTCTCAAAAAAAATATTTGAAAAAGATGTTGAAGAAATTTCAGATGGAGGATTCCTCTCCTGTTAGTACACCTATGGTGGTTGGTTGCAAGATTAGTAAAGATGATAGTTCACCTGATGTTTATCAAAAGACATATCTCTCTATGATAGGTAGTCTTTTATACATCACAACATCCCCAAAATTAATCTCCTCGATGATACCTTTCCAACTAGCTATCGTGCGCCCCAAGCAGAGATCGTATGCCAAAGTTACGCCCTTGAGAAGTTGATACACCAAACTACCCAAAACGAGGTCCAAAAAACTGTTGGCTTTTCATCTTTTAGGGTTAGAGTTTTGGATTTTCTTTCTGATAAAAAGGCCTTTGGAGCCTCATTGTAAAATCATCTTCTTGCGAATGCAAGTAGCCGTCACATCTCTTCTCAGAGATAAGTTGCCACCATTCTAGCGAGTCTTTCACTCTGTATTTTATAGTATTTTTACATTTTTTGCTCATTAATAGAAAATTGTGTATTACTGTATATTTTTGTTTATGGTTTCATATCTGATACATTTCTGTTATAATATTGGATATTCGATATATATCTGTACATTTCTTTATTATATCTTCACTCTCATTTTGTGCTGAAAATAATCTGGATCAGTGGTATCAGAGCAGGCTACTCTTGATCATTTTTTTCAGTGCATGTCATCGATGAGGTCAGAGTATAGCAATTTGGGTCTCGAGATTGTATCTCTTAAAAAATATCGCTCTTGCATGCCCAAGAAACACTCCATGGCAGAAGAAAATAAAAACTATGGAGAAAACACTTCTATCAATTTGTTGCTTGAGCAAGCTCTCATGCGACAGAGAGACGAAATGATGGAGAAATTTTCCCACATCCTTCAATGCCTGCCGATAGAAACAGGCGCATATTCATCAAACAAAAACTTTGGAAGCACCTCTCCTTTCAAGGTACAGGTTAATTTTGATATTCCCGTATTTGAAGGTAAGATAGATGTAGATGCCCTAGAAAAATGGTTAAATCTATTAGAAGGTTATGTCTATGTTCACCCTTTTTCAGATAGGGAAAATATCACCTTCACACTCCTTAAAGATATCCCAAATGTCAAATGTTAGTGGGAAACTTATTGGGAGAAAAGTTCCACATGAGAGTTTGGAATATATGGGGCCGATCCCAATTGGGATTTTTTTGTGGATGCAGTAAAGAAACAATATTACTTTGTTGGAAACTATGAGAACCAGTATATGAGATGGACCACATTGCGACAAGAGAGAGGCCAAGAAGTTCCAAAGTTCACCAATACCTTCCATACCTTGCACACCAAGTTGGGTATCAAAGAATCCGAACAAAATTTGGTTTTGAAATACCATGGGGCTCTACACAGATACATCCAAACTTAAATGGATTTTTTGGACATCTCATCACTTGGTGCTTCTTATTGATATGTTTTTAAAATCGAGCAGAAATTTAAGAACCAGAACAAATGGGAGTTCGGGTCTACAAATCCACAAAAACCAAAGTATGATAAATATGACCCTAACAAATAACTTCCTAAAAACCAGTCTAATCCATAGGAAAAGAAGGGTCACAGGAAGACAAAGAAGGACACCGGAAAATGGTGCGATTTTCACAAACGCCCCTGGCATAACACCGATGAATTTCACTGAAAAAATTCATTGGTGGCCAAGATAAAATACAAGGAGCCGAACCTTGATTCATAATATCATTATGAAAATACTGGTAAAAGATAGATCATCGATGTAGACCCCACTGCTATTGTCGCGATCGCAACAATTCAACCAGAAGAACCAATAGATCTTGAAGAGGGGGGGCACCTTTTTCAATCACAGATGTGGGTGAAAGGGACCCCGCTACATTTTATTGTTGATAGCAGAAGCTAGAAGAACCTCATCTCAACAGAGGCCGTCAAATAATTGGGATTGTCGACAACACCACACCCGCAGCCATACAACATTAGGTGGCTTCGCTAGGGATGATATCTTCATGTTAGCCAACAGTGTTGATTGTCATACAATATCAAACCCTTCAAGGATGAATTATTATGTGATGTTTCCCCACTGGATGTCTGTGATGTTCTCTTGGGCCAACCATATATATGGAAGCACTATGTTGTTTAAGAGTCTTGATCCCGTACTGTCATTGTTACTTTGGGGGGTCATCTCTAAATAATACCAGAGGTAATTCTAACTATTTTCCACCTAAACAGTGTTGCAAGGTAGTATCTCATACTACAAAAGTTAGCTTCTTCACAGTCTATTCAAAGTGTGAACAAAAGAACACCATTGCAGCCTCAGTCCAAGCACCTTCTATCGAATAGAAGTAGGTCGACAAGATTGCAACAAAGTGTAAAGATTCCTTCTGCACACATGCATCTCATGTATCTAGATTGGTTAAAAAGGTCCAACCCTTCGAGCGACAGGTTTGTGACAACCTTCAACAAGCTAAGCAACGTAACTTCTCCATCAAGGAAAGCATCTCATCAAGATGCAAATTCAGCAAACACTTTTCCCTCTCCCCCGACCACTCAACAAAATGGTGACCATTTATTCTTGAGGGAGGATTGATCCAGGTGGATATTGGCTATCCAGCTTTTCCAACTGGCTCAAAACAGTTTTCTGGCAATTTTGGTAATTTACTATTTTTAGCAGTTTTTAACTTCCAGGGCCATTTTGAGGGCCTAAATGAAGGATTTTTGGGATCGAGGTTCTCAATGATAGCCAAAGGCTCTTATTGAGCCCCAAAAATGAGATACTTTTCCAACAAGCTATTGTGTGCCCCAAATGAATATCATATGCCAAAGTTATGCCCCCAGGAAGTTCATACACCAAACTACCCAAAACGGGGTCTACAAAACTTTTGGCTTTTCATCTTCTGGGGTTAGGGTTTTGGATTTTATTTATGATAAAAAGAATATTGGAGCCTTGTTGTAAGATAATATTCTTGTGAAAGTGAGTATACGTAACATCTCTTCTAAAAGATAAGTTTCCACCATTCTAGCAAGTCTTTCACTCTGTATTTTTATAGTCTTTGTACATTTTCGCTCATTAATAGAAAATTGTGTATTAATGTATCTTTGTGTTTATGGTTGCATCTTTGATACATTTTTGTTATAATATTGGATATCCGAGATATCTCTGTACATTTATTTATTATATCTCCACTCTCATTTTGTGCTGGTTGTCGAGGTTTTCTCTGCAGTGGTATTGCCAGTTTGTTGGTGAGGGCATGAATTGACTTAGCATATGACATAACTTTGACCCTTGGCACTTGGTAAATGTGTTGTGGCTTAGTTTCAAATGGTTCTCAGACTTGGATATTGGACTTAGATAATTATAACGTACTCACGAGCTCCCTTCTAGCTTCTCTTTGGTGGCTTGGTGCTTGGTCTCGGGCTCTATCCCAACATATATTGCAAAGTACATGCCCTTTGTGGGCTTCATCCTCATGGTTTGGCACTAGTGGTGGTGTGGGGGTGTTGGTGGAGGTATTGGTGCATAGTGAAATTTGGTCGCCCCTTGTGGGATTCCTTTGTGATCCCTCCTCCTCTTTCCTTGTGGTTTGGTTGGGAGGTGTTGGTGTGTAGTGCAATGTGGTCGCCCCTTGTGGGATTCCTTCGTGAGCTCTCCTCCTCTTGGCTCATGGTTTGGCGCTTGGTATTGAGCTCAAGATTTGGCACTTGGTGCTACCTCTTGACTCAGTCTTATTGATGCTTGACATTAGAGATTGGTTTCAACTTGGGGTTTGGTTATTTTATATAATTTAGGGTTGGACCATTTTCATCAATACCGACCACAACCACAACATATGCCAAGTAAGGAGAAGCAACGCTAAGGCGCCAACAAGGAGTCATAAGGAGCCATAGCTCGTACAATTGGAACTTTTGATATTTGGTCATGGTTGTATGGTTACTTGGAGGTTTAAGTGCACTTGGGGTTTGTATACAAAGACCATAATTTGTTTTTTAATATTTATATATACACCTATTTTCTATATTTTTTTTGTTTGTTTTTTTTTGCATCTAAACCTTATAATTATTTCCTCTTGTTATTTTGCAGGTGAGAATGTTTACATGTATAGTGGTTGGAACAATGGAACAAGGAACATGTGGACATGGGACTAGAAGAGGTGTGGTAGGGTCTTTTCCCTGCTACACTCACCCTCTTCGCCAATACTTTTCTGGGTAGTTTTCTTAGGGTTCCTGGGTCATTTGTGGGTTATTTCTGGTTTATTTAAGGCATGTAAATAAAGGGTAGCTTCATGCCCAATGGTTCAGGTTGTTTTTTCTAGGGTTGTAGGTGGGTAATCCCTAGGTTTCAGTTTTGAAACCAGACTATGATACCATTTGTAAGGCCTTCTATTTCAGGGCCTCAAAAATAAATACCACCTACTATAATGACTGCAATTTAGTTCATGATTTCCTTTTTACAAGGAATAAAATGGTATTAGACAACATAATAACAAAAATAAAATAATAACAACATATCAACTGGTAAAATTCATACCTCGACCTGCAGGTCGGTTGATTTAGCCCCTTTTTCGTTTGTTCTTGTTCTTTCCCAAATTGCCAAAAACTAAATATTTACCTCCCAGCCAACTAGGAACAACCTCTCTAGCTCCCTAGCTCTAGGTATCCTTACGATTTCTTGGCCCCTGACCCCAAATTCCCATCAATATCAATGCCCCTATAAAAGTTCCCCAAAACAATATATGTCCTCCAATCTCCTCCCTTTTCCCCCTCCCTTCCAGAATTTCCTCCTTGCCTTCTTCCAGAATTTTACCCAAAAGAAAGACCCCCTTCCAAGTCCTCTCCCCTCTTCCTTATCCTCCTCTCTCAAATCCCCCTCCCTCATTCAATTCCCCAACTACCTTATCCCCTCATTAATTCCCTCACCTACCATAAATAATAAAATAGTAAAAATATTCATTGTATTTATTTTAATAATTAATTAATTTAACTTAACAAACTATGATCAATAAAAAATCAAATGGGTTGTTAGACTGTTGGACCCTTTTCCTTATCCTTTATTTTCTTTATTGTCTCAGGTGCTATTTGTTGTGTTGGTTTTGTTACTGGTGTAGGCTCTGGTGCATTTCATGCACCATTTCCTTGACCATGTTCTTGATCATCACCTGTATTGTTACGCGATTCTGCCCCTTCATTACCAGGTTGTGCTACCTCAATGTCACCTGTAGGGATATTCCAATATGGGTCCCAATCCTGCATGATTAATTGGATATCTTCATCAGTGACTTTGTATTTTGTCTTGAACCACTACTCTCTCGGTTCCTTCTTTGTCTAGAGATATATGTGATTCCAGTCTACTCAAAACTGCGTGAATGGTGTGTATGCTTCCACTATTTGTGGTGGTATGCACAATTTGTTACTAATGCAATGTCGAATCATTTTAGCATAGAGAAAAAACTCAATGTTATTGTTTGTTTTTTTTTGTTTTTTTTTTTGTATACCAGAAGTTCTGGTATTTTGTTTCTAAGCATGGCTTCCCTCTTAGGCCTAGAAACTACATGTCCTTTGGCTCTTCCCATGCTGTGAATGCTAGAAAAATTAGAAGCCATGGATAATGGAACTCCATACCTCTATCCTATGCATCGACACAATCAATAAAAAACTAGTTTAACAGGAAGGGCACCCAACTCATTAAATTAGCTTCCACACACTTTTAGGTCATTGTTATCACCCCTACTAGCACTTGGTCTTTCTTGCATTTTTGTAGCAGTTTGCACACTAATTATTGTGTCGTAAATATGATATTCCGATCACATAATCTTGTCACATATAGGCTATGCACCCCTTTAACTGTGTGAAATTTGTGTTTCATGACCTTTGAAAAGTCCATGTCTGCATTTCTGTCGACAAACATCGAAGTGGGGTCTTCCCCCTCTGTTGTTAAGCCTGTGATTATTGCAATTAAGTATTTTTCTATCGATATTGTCCTATCCAACCAAATATATCCTCCATGCATGCAATATAGGAGAAACTTAACACATTTATTTACTTCATTGCTCCATACGAAGTGTGGGATGTCGAACAGGTTGAGAAATCCTACTCGCTCCAATCCTCTGGCACATACTTGAGGCACATGTACGCTTTGTTTTTTGGTTGGGACTACTTTCATCTCTAGATACTAGGGCATGCATTGTCTTTTCTTGGAGGAATGTAATCCTAGGGGAACCTTGGCTCCAAGGATGATGCTTCTCCCAGAATATCCTCAACCTCCAATACCTTTGGCTCTAGTGGTGCTTCCTTTTTGCGTGCCTTCTTCGGTATGTGAACACGTGCTTTCGGTGGTGTCATTTTTGTAAAAACAAAACCTTTAACTCTTGATAACTACTTTAGCTGTGAGTTATCTTCGGTTCGATCTTACTTGCACGAAGCTCATAGTAATATTGATTCCTGCTTGGCGACCCTCAACTGATTTTTTGCCTCCTTTCCAAATGTGTATGTCTCTTCACGCAAAGTAACTACCTTGTCCAATCCACCAACGAGGTTGATGAATGGTTTGATAAATGTGGATTTATTTCCAAATTCGTCATGTGATTATTTCCTCGTATTGCCAATCTGTTGAGATTTATGATGCCTTTTACCATTTAAAATTATATCATGTCTTTATGACCTGCCATTACCACTTTATAGTTGTTGTTTCCTTACTTTAATGCCTTTTAACAGTCTTGTCAGTACCATACTGCACAATTGTTCTTTCTTATGTGGTCTCTTCTTCGCGATATTTTTGTTCTGTGTATTAATGTCTGAATTGGTGAAGTTTCATCCCGATAGTATGATAATCATTCCTTTTGTGAAATTTTGTATGTATTTGTACTATATAATCTTTTTTTTTTCTATATCTACATTTTATTCGTTTTTATTCGTTTTTCTACTTTTTATATATTTTTCTATGTTTTACCTTCCTACTATAGCACAATTACTATGATACATGTGTTCTAGCACATCCCATATTACTGCATAGACTGTCAGTCATCTCTATAGAATTTCAAATGACTTCCATTCACTATACCACCAAGGAATTATCCATTCAAGGTTTCCAACTGCGCAGCAAATACCTTTGTCACAAGTTGAATCACATAGGGTACTAACCAATGCATTCAAAACTTCCCTATATGCTCCATAAAATTATTTTCATAGATTAATACCAAGTCTCCTATTTGAAACTTTTTTGTTTAATGTGTCTATCTTTCCATGCTTTCTCTCTTGCCTTTTGAACTTACTGATGGAAACCTGTGACAAATCGATCTTCCTCAAGTTGTACCAACTGTAACAACCTCTCCTATATTACATGCGAGTCCAAAAGATCAATGATTGTTGCAACACATAGCGTAGGTAAAATAAACTCCATTGGCATCACTGCTTCTTGCCCATAGACCAACCTGAAAGGTGTCTTCCCTGTGAACTTTTTACTTGTAGTCATGTAAGCCCATAAAACTATAGGAACTCTTAAGTCCCAATCATCTCTCCCTACATTGCATGTCTTTGTCAAATCATTCTCCAGTATTTTTTTGAAATCTTTCACTATTCCATTGGCCTCAGGATGATACAGGTTACTCTTCTGATGATGAATTTGAAACTCCTCAGTCACTATTGCAGTTGTCTTATTTAGGAAGTGTGTTCCTTGATCACTGAGTATTATGTGCAGACGTCCAAATCATGTGACTACATTCTCAAATAGAAATCATGTAGCAATTTTCGTAGTGCAATCTAGAACTGGTGTTGCTTCTACCCATCTTGTTAAGTACTCCATCACAGTGATTATGTACATTTCCCCTGATCTTCTTTCTTGTGGTTTAATTGGTCCCACAATTTCTATGGCCCATTTAAGTAGCATGGATAAAAACAATATGAACATTAATGCTTGAATCCTTCTTATTGCATCACAAAAAAATGGGTGAATGTGAATATAGCAGGAATCACCAAGATGATGACTCTTACAGGACACCTCAGCATGCTAGGAGTGCAAATAATGGGGCCGACAATCCATTTCCACATGTTATTGTAAGGAAATCCAAGTGGGTTAAAGAATCTCTACCAAGTGGGCCCATAGAATGTCTTCCATGGTGTCTATTGACTTAGTCTAGCCTATTACATGGAACAATTAAGAGCTTCCAAGTGGCCACATAGACAAGATGCAATTAAGGCCCAGCAAATGACTTAGAGTCTCCCATGTGGCACAATCAAGGCCAACCAAGTGGGCCCATAGAGAGCCACTACTACAAGTGGGCTATAATATAATATAAGATAATTTTATTAATGTCCGACTAATGACCACAAAATTAGGTCAAAGGGACTATTGAGTATAATGATGTCAATAGAATGCGGGAGTACCAAACGGTCTCCTATAAAAGGAAAAATGAAGAAATTAAAGTGTAATAAGGTAGAGAGTGAGATCAACTTCGAGGCATGAAGAACCCTCAACCCCGAGCTCAGATACATTCTCTGATGATGAAATGTACTATAGATAAAGATCTAAGGACAAGAGGATCTAAAAGAAGAAGAAGGAAGGAAGAAAGGAGAATAAAGGAGAATAAAGGTATCCATGTGGCACCATAAGAGCCTTCCAAGTATCCGATATATCTATGATCTTAAAACTTTTATCATTGGAAGGAGTGATTTGGGGGAAAAATCCCCTATTTAGGGTCTAATGGATATCTAGAGTGATGACTCCTTAAAATATAGAAACTAACCTATTCTTACCCAATCTCACAAACCCTAATGATTGCTTTTAAACAAGGTAAATAGGAAAAAGATGAAGAATGACACCTTGAATCCTTTCATTCGTAGTAGATCCCCTTTTGATCCAGATTATTTTTGGCATGAAATGAGAGTGGAGATATAATAAATAAAAGTATAGAGATATCTCGGATATCCAATAATATAACAAAAATGTATCATAGATGCAACCATAAATACAGAGATACAATAATACACAATTTTCTATTAATAAGAGAAAATGTACAAAGACTGTAAAAATATAGAGTGAAAGACTCACTAGAATGGTGGCAGTTTATCTCTGAGAAGAGATGTGTCCGGTAATCGCATTAAAAAGAAGATGATTTTACAATGAGGCTCTAAAGGAAATTTTAACATAAATACAATACAAAACCATAACCCCGGAAGATGAAAAGCAAACAATTTTGTGCACCCCGTTTTGGGTAGTTTGGTGTATCAACTTCCCGGGGGCGTAACTTTGGCATATGATCTACATTTTAGGTGCACGATAGCTCATTGGAAAGGTGTATCTGAGGACTACACATGGTATCATCATAATTTGAATCTGTCTATAGTATAATTGTGGTGAGCCCTAAAAACATTGTTTAGGGGCTCAAAATGGCCCTGACAGTTTGGGACTCGAAAACTAGAAACAAAAATGCCAAACTAAAACTACCAAAATGAGCCAATTGGAATAAGTGGGTGGCCATCGATATCCACCTGGATCATTCCTCCCTCCTTATGAAAATATGGTCTCCATTACGTTGAGTTCTTGGGGTGCTTCTTACCTTGTTGGAGATGTTGCGTTGTCGAAGGCTGTCATGAACCTATTGCTAGCGAGGTTGAATTTTTTCAACCAATCGAGCTACATGAGATGTCTGCGTGCAGAAGTAATATTTTCACTTTGTTGCAGTCTTGTCAACCTGCTTCTGTTGGATAGAAGGTGCCTGTTTTCCCTCTACCAAGTTTTGAGAAAACCTTGGTCAGGATTGGACCACTTTTGGACTTTGACAGACTGGTCGAAAATGGAGCACCCAGGCGAAGCTGATATTGTGGATCTCACTTATTTTGCAGGATATGTAGACCCAAGAAGGGATTATTTAGGGTCTTTTTAATGGGTTATGGGATTTTGTCCCATGGGTTTACCCATGATTAGGCCTTATTGTAAGGGATTGTAAAAGTATAAATAAGTAATAATGTATGGTAGAAGTATCTAAGTGAAGCAAAGTTGTGGTGGCTAGGTGCAAGTAGTGTTGGGTTGCTTTGTGCAACAAAATGTGTATTTGGTAAGGCTTTGTGCTTGATAGAGAAGTTGTATCTGTGCCTAGACCTACTTTTTAAAGGATGATCTGGTGCTCAGTGCATAGATCTCCTGTCCTATGCGAAGCTCGGCTCTGTGGCTTAGTGCACAGGAGAAAATGAATGTAATATTTAGAAGAATAATAAAGAAGACAAAGCAGTTGGTGGACATAGACCCACACTAGGGTGAACCACATATATATTGTGTCCTTGTTTTGATTTGTGCTGTGTTGTTTATGTTACAAATCTGCTCAGTTCTTTTATGTATGATAGATAGATCTGTTGATGCTTAGTGCTTTATGTATGTTAAAGATGAATGAATGTTAGATCTAACTCAGTGTTATGTGCTAAATGATTGAAGTGCTTAATATTTATTGTTACTGCATCGATCTATCTTTGGGTATGTTCTGTGATGTTAATGAAGCTAATGAACTAATGCATCTCATCTCCTAAGTGTTAATAGACGATTGTGCGAAGTGTTATTATCACAGATCTGTGTCCCAGCTTGGTTGCAGACACCTGTGTCCTGTAACCCCACCTGCTTCTACCTCGGGTGAGTCTATGTCTACTTCGCAGGTGTTGCCAAAAGGGTCAGTAGTTAGGGTTTTTTTGGTGAATTTTTGAACGTTGAACCTTGGGTCTGCCCCTGTCTCAAAAAATGGTTATGTTGCCGGAACCTGAAACTGTGATTACTGGGAACTAAAGTAAAGAAAAGAGAAGCTTTGTGCATAGATCTGCTCTTGTAGTGCACAATACTCTACTTGAATTGTGAATCTTTGTGCTAATAAATAAATCCAATCTGAAGAAAAGAGGTAAGATCCAAAAAGAGGTAAGCTTTGTGCTTTGACAAGAGAAAGATAAATGAAATTTTTTGTTTCAAAAGCATGAATTTAAGTATGTTTAATAGATTATGTCCTAGCCCGAGAGTTAGGGCACAATTGCAAGAAAGAGTTGATCTGAATAAATTTAATAGAAATGAAGAAAGATATGTCATTCCTATGCATAGAAATAATTTTGGACTAATAAGTGGATGCAAGAACCTAGAAAGAATTTTTGCAAATTATAGGTCCAACACTGTGATCCTAGTGCACAGTACAGAAGAAGTTGGGGAACATACAAGAGAAAAAGAGGATTAAATTTGTGTTATGATTTCAGAATACTGGGACATGTTGCTAAGGAATTCCCTGATGTAGGTTCTAATTGTCTTTGTTGTAAGATTGTTGGTCATGAGGTTGAGGATTGTCCAAGGATGATTGCTAAAGTTGAAAGGATGAACATGAGACAAGAAAAATATGAATGAAGTCAAGATAATAAGAGCATGTTACAAAGTCATAAAGAAAAAGAACCAGAGAAATCTTAGATTACGTTAGTACAATTAAAAGAAATGATGGATGTTCATAAAGATGTCATTTTACCAGAGGTCCTGAAAGTAAAACACATAAATACAAGAATAAAAGACTTTGACATAGACTGTATATTGGATGAAGAAACATAAGTGAATGTTATGAAAAAAGAAACTTGGGAAATTTTGGGAAAGCCTATTGTGGTACCTTCATTGGGAAGAATAGGCTTATTTAAAGGAAAGATGATCACCCTATGTGGAAGAGTTACTAATGTACCTATTATTTTTCATGGAACATCAACTGAAGAAGAATTTGAAGTCACTAAGTTTGTTGAGAACAATGCCCCTTTCCCACTTTTTCTAGGTAAGACTTGGATTGATAAGGATCATATCAAAAGGAAGGCATAGGAAGAAGCTACAGAAAAAAAAAAAAAATAACTAAGGGATTTTATATCTAGAAAAGTAGATCGACTAATAGAAGAGTGAGAGGATAAGTTGAAGCAACAGAAGGCAAGAGAATTAGTTGTCAAGGTTGAAAGAATGCAAGAAGGTTTGGAGGAACTATATATTCAAGAAAGAAGTATATCCACCTAGGAAATATTAAGAGAAGGGATTTTAAATTCAAACCCTTTGAGGGCACATCATCAGTGCAAAGTCACCACACTAGGAGAAGATAAGAATAAGAATGGAGAGAAGATTCCATAAACTGTTAGAGAGACTCAAATCACAGGGAAGAAGGAAAGGAATATCAATAGGAAGACATCCAAGTTAGAAAAACTGCAAGAAGCTATAGAGAACAGATGGAAGACTTCACAGACTGGAACCTCTCAGGAGGCAGGTTCGCAAGAGTTGAACATCGTTGAAACAACAAGATCGTGTAGAATGGGACTTCTCCCTGGAAAAACTATATGACCGTTGGAGGTGCCCCGACTGTTAGAACGATGCTCCAGAATGACTATAAAACACATTTATGGATGGATGGACCTCTTTTGGGATGTTAAGACTTCGCCATAACAGACAGATTCACATTAATGGAAGCATTCCTGGCCGTTGCAAGAATTCGTTATGCTGCCCCACTTATTTAACCCATTGGTCGTTGCATCGGGACTTCTTTTTTCTACACATGATTATCTGAGCCAAGAAGAGAATTGATCATGCATTGAGTTGTGTTATCTGAAGCTAGACCTTTCCATCCGTTGTTTACCCCTCCTGTTCGTTCGTGTACCCCGACCTGTTTGTTTAAAAGTGAGAATGTTGGGCGAACCTAGTGAATTAGAGAAGTATGTCGAGGAAGTCCTCAAGAAGTTGATGGTTGATAAACCATTATCTGAAGGTGTACATGCATCGTCGACTAGGGGACTTCAATATTCCCATTCAACTGAACGTCTTTATGGTCGTGTCAACCTTGCGACTGAGCAGTGAAGTAAGCACCGTGATGATCTGGCTAATGTGAAGCAGATCCCGTCGCTCCTACGAGAGTACATCCCACCTTTGGCTGGAACAGTCAACTGCAACAACATCCCATGATATTATTAGTACACCCTGATCACTGCGTACATTCAGAAAGGCATATGCATAGTTGGAATTCAGTTAGGATAGATCCCACTGCTGAAGAATAACGACTTCAATATAGAAGAAAGGAAGAACTATGCTATGCTAGTGCCCCACCACTACTTGAAGAAGTCAACTGGAAATAAGCCTTGCCTCATCTCCTAGCCATGGATTAAGGGACTGGAGAAATCCACAGTGCTAAACATGATGAAGATTCACCATTTTTTGCCATCACTAGGAGGTTAACGCTTGTGTTAAACTCCTATTGTCATGATATATAGGTGGATAGCTTTGGATCAACCGAAGGATTAATGTGGATCCGGTGTTGATCCACCAGATTATAGAATTAAGCATGAAGGGACCTGACCCTCAACAATTTAACCCAGGGAAGGCCTCAGACCGCTCCTTGGAACAATGCATGAAGGAGGCTTATGACGAAGTCGAAAAAGGAAATCGAGGTTACAAGGTAGCCTCTTTATAGGATGGCACAATGCACCTCGCTTGCCAACTCATAGCTGGAAAGCTCATAAGAAAGAACCGCCCCACACAGGTCATCAGGTTCGTGGTGGACCTCACAAGAAAATGTGTGAAGGGCATGCAGATGAACTGGGCAAGCTACCTCATCAATGAACTCGAGAAGGATTTCCACAAAGCTCAAGATTTGGAATATGAATTCCACTTTAGTTGTTTCATCACTTTGATCACATTTTTCGCTTCGCAAATGCCTGAAGGAGCCACCTTTCCCGAGATAGAACCATCGGAGCCATTGGCCTCTAGGTTTTCTACCTTGTGGTACATGTTGAAGCAATGGAAGTACAATGATGTGTTTCATGCCTACTATCAGCAACTGAAGGTTTCCATCAATTCATTTATGCGCATTACATAGTGCACCCTACACGAGTACACACTGATAGCCAAGTTCCACGTAGATAAGCATTTCATCTATATCACTGCACACAGAGATGAGAACAAGGAAGAGTTATAGTCATACTATAAGCTAATAGATGAAGACATGGAGCATATCATGAAGGAGTGTCTAGAAGAATTTATAGCACCTATTGTTGATGCAGAACTCTCCGACACTGACACCATAGGAATCCCCCTAGTCACCTAGGTTGAGCATGTCAGACAGTCCAGTGGGATGAAGAAAAAGAAAAAGAGGGAAGAAATACAGGATATAGAGACCGATGAGGAGGACAACTCCTCTGAAGATAATGGGTCTGAATCAACAGGAGGAGGAGGAGATGAAGCAGATGGAAAAGGAGAAGGGGATGAAGGAGAAAATAAAGGAGAAGGTGAAGCTACACCACCTCAATATCCCCCTACTGAAATGATAATACCTTAGAAGAAGAAGGCTTCTCCAAAGAAACCCTCAACAAGAAAGAAGACGCGTGTTATTAAACCCCAGTTGGAGGCCACGCTCACAGAGAATGATATCAGTCTAGTCCACGGAGCTATGGAGGACGCTTCCAAGGACATATTGCAGAGATAAAGATATTGAGTTGTAACAGTGTATGCTTGTATTTTGAGATCTTCAGTTGGGTGCGAAGATCAACCCTGCAGTTGGGTGCCCAGGGAGAGGGAATAAAGAGAAAGAGAGAGAAGGATCTGCAGATAAATGCACATATAGAACTGTATGTTTTCATCTAATATATTAATAAGCACAGTTTTGTGGATGTATCCCTAGGGAGAGGGTGAACCACGTAAATATTGTTCTTTGTGGTTGATGTTGTGTTATTTTCTATCTGTTATATTGTTATTGCATTGTGGTATTCCCTGTTAAATATAAGAGTTATAACTAACTCCGCAAAGTAAGCATAGGACTGTTAAAGAACCTCAAGGATATGTTGTGTTGTTTTTCTTGAATCACTTTTCATTTCCTCTAGTTGTAGACGCCTGTGTCCTGCAACCCCCCTATTGCTACTTCGGGTGAGACTTCATCTTCTTCGCAGGTGTTGCCGAAAGGGCCAGTAGTTAGGGTGTGTTGGTGTGCTGTTAGAGTTGAACCCTGGGTCTAACCCTGTGCAAATAGTTCTTAGCTGAGGATGTTATGGTTATAGTGTCCTTCTATTCACCTTTTGAACAGATTGTGAAGAAGCTGAATTTTGTAGTATGCGATACTACCTTGCAACACAGTTTAGATGGGACAGTAGTTAGAATTACCTCTGGTATTCTGTAGAGATGACACCCCAGAGTAACAATGACACTACAAGGTCGAGACTCATAGATAGCATGGAACTTACACATATATGTCCGGCCCAAGAGAACATCACAAACATCCAGCGGGGAAACATTATATAATACCTCATCCTTGAAGGGATGGATATCGTATGAAAATTGATACTTTTGGATGATACAAAGATCTCATCCATGACGAAGCCACCTGATGTTGTATGGATGTGGATGTGGTGTTGTTGACAATACCAACTATTTAATGGCGTCTTCTAAGACGAGGTTCTTCTGGCTTTCGCTATCAACAATAAAATGTAGCGGGGTCCCCTTCACCCACATCTGTGAATGAAAAAGGCGCTCCCCCTCTTTAGCATCAGTTGGTTCTTCTGTTTGAATTATTGTGGTCGCGACAATAGCAGTGGGGTCTACGTCGATGATCTATCTTCTACAAGTATTTTTTGAATCAGATTCCCAATCAAGGTACGACTCCTTGTCTTTGTTCTTGTCTACCAATGACTATTTTGAACGACATTCATCGGTGTTTTGTCAGGGGATTTTGTGGAAATCGCACCATTTTATGGTGTCCTTCTTCATCTTCCTGTGACCCTTCTTTTCCTATGGCTTGGACTGGTTTTCGGGAGGCTGTTTGTTAGGGTTTTCTTTATCATACTTTTGTTGTTGCAGATTTGTTGACCCAAAATCCTGCTTGTTCTGGTGCTTAAATTTATGCTCAATTTTAACAACATATCGATAAGCAACATCGAGTGATGAGATGTCCAGAAAATCCATTTCAGCTTGGATGTATCTGTTTAGAGCCCCATGGTATCTCATAACCAAATGTCGTTTGGAGTCTTTGATACCCATCTTGGTGTGCAAGGTATGGAAGGTATTGGTGAACTCCAGAACTACTTGTCCCCTCTCTTGTCATAGTGTGTTCCATCTCATGTACGATTCCTCGTAGTTTCCAATAGGGTAACACTATTCCTTTACCGCAACCATAAAAAAATCCCAAGTGGGCTCGGCCCCATATATTCCAGACTCCTCTGTGGAATTTCTCTCCCAGTAAGTTTCCCACTAATGTTTGACATGGGGGAGATCCTTAAGGAGTGTGAAGGTGATATTTTCTATGTCAAAGAAATTATGAACATAGAAATAACCTTCTAGCAGATTTAACCATTTTTCTAGGGAATCCGCATATATCTGTCCTTTAAATATGAGAATATAAAAATTAACTTGTACCTTGAAAGGCGAGTTTCCTCCAAAGTGGTTGCTTGATGAATATGCACCTATTTTTATCGACATGCATTGAAGGATGTGGGAAAAAATCTCCATCATTTCATCCCTCTGTCGTGTGAGAGCTTGCTCAAGCAATAGATTAATAGAATCACCTGCTCTGTCCTTTTTATTTTCTTCCACCATGGAGGGTTTCTTGGGCATGCAAGAGAGATTTTACTCAAGAGAGACAATATCGAGACCCAACTTGATATACTTGGACCTCGTCGGGGACACGCACTGAAAAACAATCAAGAGAATCCTGCTCTCATGCCACTGATTTAGATTATTTTCAGCACAAAAAGAGAGTGGAGATATAATAAAGAAATGTACAGATACATCTCGGATATCCAATAATATAACAGAAATGTATCAGAGATGTAACCATAACCACAAAGATACATTAATACACAATTTTCTATTAATGAGTGAAAATGTAAAAAGACTATAAATTTACAAAGTGAAAGACTTGCTACAATGGTGGCATCTTATCTCAGAGAAGAGATGTGTCTTCTACTCTCATTCGCAAGAATATGATTTTACAATGAGGTTCTAAAGGCATTTTTAACATAAATAAAATCCAAAACCCTAACCCCGGAAGATGAAAAGCTAACAATTTTGTGGACCTCGTTTTGGGTAGTTTGGAGTATCAACTTCCCGGGGGCATAATTTTGGCATACAATCTCTGTTTGGGGCACAGGATAGCATATTGGAAAGGTCTATCTGAGGACTAGACATGTCGTCATCTATAGTCTAGTCCTGATGAGCCCTCAAAACGTTGTTTAGGGCCTCAAAATGGCCACGGAAGTTTGGGACTCGAAAACTAGAAACAAAACTGCCAAACTAAAACTACTAAAACGAGCCAGTTGGAATAGGTGGGTGGCCACCAATATCCACCTAGATCACCTTCATTCACTATTTTCTCTCGGTTTGTAGTTCTCCTCCCAAAGATGAACTGAAACAACTCAGAAAGAAATCTACAACAACATATGTGCAATCATTGTTAACATAAACATGTACTAATTCTCATGAAATAAACTATAAACATTCAAAATTATTCACAATAACATAGGCAAATGAATTGGGAAGCGAAAGCTCTCTTTTATTAAGAACATATAAGGACTGTTACAACCAGAATATTTAATGTTGACACCGCTCTACGAACCTCTCTTGGGTTCCTCCAATAAGACTCCAAGTGCATTAATCCCACAATCACTAGCAAATCCCTGCAATCAACAT
This sequence comes from Picea glauca, assembly GCA_000966675.3. Taxonomy (NCBI): domain Eukaryota; kingdom Viridiplantae; phylum Streptophyta; class Pinopsida; order Pinales; family Pinaceae; genus Picea; species Picea glauca. Next base: position 214,425 of record JZKD02S2083376.1, on the reverse strand, counting down.
GAAAAACTAAGGGGTTTGATGTATTGCATAAAGAGGCTGAGAGAATGAGATTGCTAAGGATGGATACTTATAACTGGATGCATAAGCTCAGAAAGAAAGAAGGACAAATTTTGGAATAGTTTCTTTTCTTATTCAAAAGTATATCAAATGACCTCCCTTAGGGACCCTTTTATATGGACATTAGATGGTTATTTAGTTTTTAGAAGGGATACAAGAGGTAAGAATGGTTATGCGACCCAAAATAGACCGTAAAACCTTTCGAGAAGTGCAATTTTTTTTTTTTCAACTTTTGTGGGTATACGCGGGTTGTATATGTATCGACTAGCGTATGTACCCATGCTGCATGTATATCAAGGAACATACACCTTGAAAAATGGAGTTTTTAAGAAGGAAAATTAGCAAAAGTGATTTGCAAGTGTGTATATGGATGGGCCATGATAAAAAATGCATAGTGGTGGCATTTTGGACTATAACAAGGAGTGGAAAAATAATAAGAATAATTAGCATCCTCGAGAGCATGAGGACCTTTACACAATATCACATATTTGTTATGCCTAATACTCATCATCACTTATAAACCGTCATGTTTCCTCATCAACAACTGCTAGTTTCCCCATCACTAGTAGCCAATTGGCCCCTTTGCTAGTTGCCAAGTGGTCAAGACAAAGCATATGGCACAATTTGCGGGTGTGTTAAGAATAAAATATTTTACCTAGTTCATTAATTTTATAGAAAGACGTAAGAGAAATAAATATGATATTAAGAAAGGATTTTTATAATTCTATAAAACCCAAGATGTCAAGCATTTTACGTTACAAAAACTCAAGGATATCAAACAAATTCTAGGTGAGTCAGTCATAGATTATGATGCAATATTTGAGGATTTGCTTAGCCAAATCACCTACAAAAATGAGAATCAATTTCTTGTGTAATGGTTTGTTGTCAGTTTGCTCCAAATAATTATAGCACCATTGAGGATGGACAAGATCAAATTTGCAAAGATGCACTAAATAAAGCACAACAAATCGAGTCTTATGACAACTAGGTTACCTTGTCGACTGATAAATGGTTGGAGAAAAAACTATAAATGATGCAAAGATAAATTTGATACCTTGCAATAAGAAGAGCAGACCTATGGTGCACAATCTATATGAATGAGGGTCATACAAAAGACAATTGCAAATATAGAGAGTCGACCGACAGATAACATGATGTCATAATAGTACACATGGAATATTTTTGTGACATTTGTGAATGCATGACGAACCACTCTACACGAGATTTCCCACAAAATATGAAGAATGATAGACATCAATGGTGCGCCATTAGTAAATAACCCATGCATAGTAAATCTGAATGCCAACACAATGGTAGAAACAAATTGAACTACAAGACTATATACCATGCCCAAAATGTAGATCCAAATTAGGCCCCACATAGAGGAGGCTATCAAGGAAGAGGTGATGGAGGCTACTGCATAAGATGTTGTTATGGAGGTCGACCTCGATATGGAGGTCTAGGGTTCAAAATGGTGGTCAAGGAGGATATGTCGAGAAGTATTTCTTTGTTTGCTACAAGGAAGATCATTTAAGTCCATATCATCCTCTAAAGGATAGAATTGATCTGAAATTTTGCACTAAGTGTGGTGTAAGAGACCATTATTTGGAAGATTGCCCAATAATTCTATAGAGGAATTGTGTACACAAATAATGTTAACTTTGTACAAAGCATACCAATGCATCAAGCATGAAACTCTGAGAATTTACATGTGGTTACCAGGATTGGAGTGAAGAAGGGGGAAGATCCATTCCTGCAAAGAACCCCTATCAAAAACCTAGGAGGAAATACAAAGGTATGTGCCCTAATCCACAAAGACAAAGATAAATTGTTAATGAAGCCATGAGGATTTTCTAGGCTTTGGCCCAAGAAGAAGATTTGCGAGGACCCAAACACAAGAAGCAACAAAAAGAGAAAAATGTTGCAATGGAAGAGTTCCTAGACATTTTAAGTGAAGAAGAATCAATAGCACAATATGTATAGATCTATATAGTTCTCAGAATCTCCCTAACCATCCCTCATTGCAACACCCAAGTCTTTAGCTAGATAAATATTTAGCTAGATCTACTAGTAAAATACATACCTCGACCTGCAGGTTGGTTGATTTAGCCCGTTTCTCATTTGTTCTTGTTCTTGCCCAAACTTCCCAAAAGTGAATATTTACCTCCCAACCAACTAGGAACAACCTCTCTAGCTCCCTATATTTAGGAATCCTTACGGTTTCTTGGCCCCTGAGCCCAAAGTCCCAGCAACATCAGTGCCCCTGTAAAAGATCCCCAAAACAATATATGTCCTCTAATATCCTCCTTCTTTCCTGACGCAACCCCTACCTCTCTGAGCTCGGCTGCTTCAACCAGGACCTTCTTCTTCTAGGCCCAAAGAGTCAAAATACTCTTCAACCCCCTGTCAGAAGCTCTCAATGCCCACAAGTTCTCTTGGTGATCTCCTTCTTCAATCAGGAAATCGGAACTCACTTGATCGCGAGTTCTGTGCTCATGGATTCGGGTCTCACAAATCCACGAACCCCGATGGAATATCCACTTCGTGCCTTCCTCGTCTCCTGTCGGGAATCTCCTTGTCGGGAAATCGAATTTTTCATTGTCAAGAGTTGCTCCCCTCGTGAATTCTCGATTCTCGATACCCGATGGCGCTCCAGCTCTGGCGTTGGCCCTCCGACTACTCCTTTCGCATGTGACCTTCCAATCCACGTGACCATGCCCTTCACCCTTATCGGGATTTCGGAATTCGCGAGTTTGAATAGCGTAGAAATCACACCTCTGGGACCTCCGATCCCCGAATTCCAATGCCACCTGTCCTCCACTCCAGGCTTAACCTTGTCAAAAAATCGCGTATCGGGTTTTCGCGATTTCCATGGTCGATGTTCACGGGACCTTCCAAACCCCGAACTCCGATAGCCTAACACCTATTCTCCACTCAGCTCGTCGAATGCGTGGATATCGCGATTCAGGTTTTCGCGAATTCTTGTGTTGTGAGTCTCTCGTCAACGAGAACTCTAAAATGCCGAACCCTGAACTCTTCACAATCCTTGGACATGCATCCTGTCAAGATCTATAGTTGAGATCCCTTCTCAGGATTTCGGGACTTTCAAGGTCTCGATTCTCAGCTTTATGAAACCCCGATGATGTCAATATCTCGATGCCCCTCCGAGACTCCTCCTCTGCTCCTTCTAGGCTTAAACCCTACACAACTTTCCAAGATCTGACGGCTGACGGGATTTTCGCTGCTCTCCTCTGCGAATCCTGATCGTCGCTTCCCTTTACTCACGGATTTCTTCAGAAGACTAAAGTTCCTTCCATAACCCACTTTCCAACACTTGCGTTTGCAATCTCTGCTCGAATCTTCCTCGACCTAAACCTCCTGGGCTCTCTTTCAGCTGTACCAAGAAGTTGATGTACCTCCTGAGCTTTCTTACTCTGATTCTATCAGAGGTATTTTCACGCACTCCTTGCGGCAATCATTCAACAACTTCCCAAGTGTTAAATCCTTTTGACTCTGCACACTTTCTGCAGCAACAACCTCTATCTTCTTTTGCTCTGGTTAACAACTGAGACTTCGGTTGAATGAGAATAAGTGTTTAACTATCGAGCCCTTATCGACGCACTCCTTGTGGATGAATTCAACTGCACCCTATGCAGGAATCTCCCGGCTCAGACAGAGAAACAATTGAAACTTATTCCCTTCTCTCTTTCAGACTTCAGTTTAAATCCCTGAAATCACATGCACAGCATATACCAAGCAAATGCGTATCCAGAAAGAAAACATTCATGAGCACAACATTAACACAGAAAAACAACAACAACCATGAAATTGAAACAGAACTTCATTCTATTTATTCAATCTTCTGTACATGGGTGGTCTTCACAGATTTCTCTGCTTGCTCTTCTCTCCTGAATGCTGGCTTCTGTTACAATGATACAACGAGGGTGTCTATATCCGTTTTCCCTCTCAGACTCTAAAACTGTCTAATCTAGAAAATAAAATCCTATCTACCTGCATTAAACCTATTAAATGCCTCATCTACCTAAGGATGAGAGCTTAAAGGCTCAAGGTCCACTATAATGTACAAAGGCGCTTTCCATAAATGGTTCATTTATACACTGGCGGATCTCTTTAATGAAAATTCAAAAAGTTTCGGCTGGCCTTGTCCAGCTGTTCGTTGTCTTTCATGCTAGCTCACTTGTCTTGGGCGATGCTCCTTGATGAGTTGGTGATGCTCCTGGATCATACTCCTCAGCTTTAAAATTTTCATGGGCTCCTGTCCATGAGCTCCTGTACAGTTTGTCCATGCTTCTGTATCTCTACTTCGCTTTTCCAGCTAGCATCTTCAACTGGATGATTCTTCCACTTGACCAGGTACTCGAAATACTTCTTTCGCTTAGTCTTCTTTCCTACTTGCTTATCCAGTATGCACTCCATCTGCGGCTTCTCTGCAACTGGTAATTTCTTCTGCCACTGGACCACTGGTTCCTCAGTTCCAGTCTCTACTTCTTCAGCCCTGTATGGGTATAAATCCGAAACATTAAATATCGGAGATATCCCGATGCCATCCGGCAACTCAATTTCATAAGCGTTCTCTCTGAATTTCTTTAGGACCCTGCATGGCCCAATTTTCTTCATTTTTAGTTTGTTATATGTTCCTCTTGGGAACCTGTCCTTCCTCAAGTGTGCCAGAAAAAGATCACCAACTTCAAACTGAAGTTGTCTCCGATGTTGATCTGCTCTGCACTTGTACTCCTGATTTGTGTTTATCAGTCATTGCTTCACCTCATCGTGAAGTTCCTTCATTGCTTCAACGAATTCCTCTGCACTAGCAATGCTAGTCGCAGCCTGTTTTGACTCCCTGAGTTCAGAAACTCCCCTCGGTTGTGTCCCATACACAATCTGAAATGGTCTTTTTCCTGTACTCTGATTCACTGAATCGTTGTATGCAAACTCCGCCTGTGGAAATATGTTGTCCCAGCTGCTATGGTGCTCTGTCACCAGGCTTCTCAAAAAGTCTCCCAAGCTCCTGTTGACCACTTTCGACTGCCCATCCGTCTGTGGATAGTAAGCTGAACTAAATGCCAAGTTAGTCCCTAGCTTCTTCCATAGCATCCTCCAAAAATTCCCTATGAATTTGGTATCCCTGTCCGACACTATACTTCTTGGCAATCCATGGAGTCGAATAATTTACTTGAAAAATAAATTCGCGATGTGAGTCGCATCGCTGGTCTTCTAGCATGGTATAAAATGTGCCATTTTTGAAAACCTGTCTACCATTACAAAGATGGAATCAACCCCTCTCTGCGTCCTTGGCAAACCCAATACAAAATCCATGATGATCGCCTCCCATGGCCTCTCTGGTATGGGTAATGATTGGTAGAATCCCGCATTCTTCCTTCTGCCCTTCGAATGCTGACAAATTCGACACTTGTCAACAAACCTCTTGACATCTTCTTGCATGCCTGGCCAAAAATATGATTCACTCAACTTCGCAAATGTTTTTTCGTGGCCAAAATGCCCTGCTAATCCATCGTTGTGCTTCTCCTTTAGCAGGTTCTCCCTCATGGAGCAATTCAGAATGCATAACTGGTTGCCTCTGAACAACAGTCCATTCTGAATCATGTAATCCATCCACGGGCTTCTGTCTCTGAGAACTGGATTCTCACCCGCCTCGTATGCTTCTGCAAAATCTTCATCACCTGCGTACATGTCCCTTAGGTTTTCAAAACCCAATGTATTGACTCGGAACTCCTGCAACAGAAAACATTTCCTGCTCAAAGCATCAACCACTTTGTTAGCAGTTCCTGAAATGTGTTTAATTACAAATGTAAAATTTTGCATATACTCTACCCATTTTGCACGTTTCTAATTCAACTTCTCTTGTTGACTCACAAACTGCAATGCATGATTATCACTGTACAATACAAATTCTTTCGGGATCAAATAATTCCTTCACTTCTTCAATGCCTGTATGATGGCATAAAACTCTTTATCATACGTGGATTATTTCAGCTTTGCGTCATCCAGCTTCTCGCTGAAATATGAAACTAGCCTGTCCTCCTGACTTAAGACCGCTCCTATGGCATATCCACTTGCATCACATTTCACCTAAAATGTTTTCTGGAAATATGGCAACACCAAGACTGTTGTTGTGTGATCTTTCGCTTCAACAGATTGAAGCTCTTCTCAGCCTCTGCTATCCAATGAAAAGACTTGTGCCGCTACTTCACCATGTCCATCATTGTTGCGCTAACCCCACTGAAATTCCTCACGAACTTTTGGTAGAAACTAGCCAAACCCTGGAAACTCCTCACCTCAAAAACATTTCTGGGTGATGGCCAATTCTTAATCACTTCCACCTTACTTGAATCCATTTTCAACTCATTCGTTGAGATAACAAAACCCAAATAAATGAGATTTGTCTTCATGAATGAGGACTTCTTCATATTGATCAACAACTTCTCCTACTGTAGCTTTCTCATAACAATGGCCAATTGTTTCAAATGTCCAGCCTTTGTCTTACTGTAGATCAATATATCATCTAGATATATGACTACAAATTTCCCGATGAATTTCCTTAGGACTTCATTCATCAGTCTCATGAATGTGCTCAGCGTGTTTGTCAAGCCAAACGACATGACCAACCATTCATACAAACCTCCATTTTTCTTGAATGTTGTCTTCCATTCATCACCTTCCCTCATGCTAATCTGGTGAAAAATAATTTGCCCCGCTCAGGCAATCCATCAGATCATCCATTCTCGGCAGTGGAAATCTGTACCTGATGGTAATTTTGTTGATTGCTCTAGATTCGGTACACATTCTCCAACCTCCATCCTTATTCGGAATAAGCACCGTTGGAACGGCACACGGAATCAGGCTTTCCCTGACTAGTCCTTTGTCCAACAAATCCTGGACCTGCTTCTTGACTTCCTCATTTTCCTGTGGCGTCAATCTGTACGCAGCCTTATTCGGAAAACTGGCTCCTGGTATGAGGTCGATGCGATGACTCACTCTCCTCATCGGTGGCAACGAACGAGGTAGTTCGTCCACTATGATGTCAGCGAACTCTTCCAGCAGTTTCTGAATCTCAACTGGTAAGTCATCCACTCTCGTGCTAGTCAGGACAATTCTCGGTTTCTTGACCACAAAGAATTGTGGATCTTCCTTCTTCTCCATCTCTGTGAGAAGCTCCTTCCCACTCATGAGAAGTATTGTTTTTCTTACTTCCGGTTTCACTTCTTTATATTTTATCGGAAGAAATCTGTGTGTCCTTCCCTCCTTCTCCAAAGTATATGTGTTCATCCTTCCGTCATGAACAACATTCCTATCATATTTCCATGGTCTACCCAGTAACAAATGACATACATCCATGGGAATGACATCACACAAGACCTTATCATTATATCCCCCAATTTTAAATTCAACTAAACATTGTTTAGTGACACTCACCTGATGTCCTTTTTGTAGCCATGATACTTTGTATGGACTCGGGTGATCAGTCGTTTCCAGCTCTAATTTTTCCACCATCTCGGTTGAAACGAGATTGTCGGTGCTTCCACTGTCCACAATAACCTTGCATTTCCTATCCTTAGTTTTGCAGGTTGTCCTGAACAGTCTGGTCCTTTGGGCTGAACTTTCCTGCACCTCTTTATCAGGTGTCAAAAGGACTTTTCACATCATAAGTGAGCTTCCGCTTTCTGCACCTTCTGCTTCAGCATCTCGCCTCTGTGCTTCAGCGATGTGAGCTTCTCCTCGGTCCTTTTTCCTGTCTGGACAATCAACTGCTTTGTGTCCATCCTTTCCACATGTGAAGCATGTGATCACTCCAACTCGGCCTCTTCCCCTTCCTCTGGTACGAGGAAAAGTGTTTGCATCAGCATAATCCCCTCTATGTTCACTATGTTGTCTCCTCGGCTCAGCATATTGCTGTCTTTGCTGTGAGGTTCCACCTCTCTCAATCTTACCTTGAGTTTTCTTCCATTCCTCCTTGGGCTTCTGATATTTCTCCTGGGAAACTGCCTTGCCTCTGGGCTGACTTCTACCTCGCCCTCGCTGTCCTTTCTTATGGCCCAACTTCTCCTCTACTTTCAGAGCCATCTGGTAAGCATCCTCAACCATTCTGATGGTCATCATGCTTAATTCGTCCTGAATGTCGTATCTCAGACCATTCAGGTATCTGGCAACCTTCTCATCATCGCTCTCTCGATGACCTGCTCGGATATTGAGCTTGTAAAACTCTTCGGTGTATTCCTTCACCGTCATCAACTTCTTCCTCAGGTTTTGCATCCTCCTGAACAGATTAATTTGGAAGTCCCTTGGGATGAACTTTGCTTTCATCTTAGCAATCATTCGATCCCATCTTTTAATTTTCTGTTTGCCTTTGGAATGTCTATCTGCCTGTAGCTCATCCCACCACAATGTTGTGTGTCCCTTCAACTTCGTGACAACATGCCTAACCTTTTTATCCTCTTCGATATCCTCATAATAGAAGTAGGTGTCAAGATCCCTGATCCAGTCCAACAACTCTTCTGCATCCAGACTTCCTTCATAGACTGGAATATCCATTTTCGTCTTTGAACTCATACGGGCGATAGCTTTTATTAATCGCTCGTTTGCTGCATCCTCGGTTGCAACTTCTCCTTGTGGTTCAACTTCAACCTCATTGTCGGAATCACTAAGATTCCCTGCACCAGTTGTGCGTCTCTGAGTTGTTTCCATCTCCTCGAGTCTCTCTCTGAGATATCGTATCTGTCTTTCCATCTCTGGATTCCCTGTCGGCCTACCTCTTCTTCTCACCTCCCTGTCCTCTGGGTCAGGTGATTGTCTTTCTCTTCTGGTCAGCATGGTTAATTCTTCTTCTCTCTGCTATCGAAAAAAAAGAGAACTCTTCTCCCGCTCTGATACCACTCTGACGTAGCCCCTGCCTCTCTGAGCTCAACTGCTTCAGCCAGGACCTTCTTCTTCTAGGCCCAAAGAGTCAAAATACTCTTCAACCCCTTGTCGGAAGTTCTCAATGCCCATAGGTTCTTTTGGTGATATCCTTCTTCAGTCAGGAAATCGGAACTCACTTGATCGCGAGTTCTGCGCTCATGGATTCGGGTCTCACAAATCCCTGAACCCCGATGGAATATCCACTTCGTGCCTTCTTCGCCTCCTGTCGAGAATCTCCCTATCGGGAAATAATCTTTTTCGTTGTCAAGAGTTGCTCCCCTCGTGAATTCCCAATTCCCGATTCCCGATGGCACTTCAGCTCTGGCGTTGGCCCTCCGACTACTCCTTTCGCACGTGACCTGCCAGTCCACGTGACCACGCCCTTCACCCTTATCGGGATTTCGGAATTCGCGAGTTCGAACAACGTAGAACTCACACCTCTGGGACCTCCGATCCTCGAATTCCAATGCCACCTGTCCTCCACTCCAGGCTTAACCTTGTCAAAAAATCGCGTATCGGGTTTTCGCAATTTCCATGGTCGATCTTCACGGGACCTTCCAAACCCCGAACTCCGATAGCCTGACACCTGTTCTCCACTCAGCTTGTCGACTGCGCGGATATCGTGATTCGGGTTTTCGTGAATTCTTGTGTTGTGAGTCTCTCGTCAATGAGAACTCTGAAATGCCGAACCCCGAACTCTTCACAATCCTTGGACAGGCGTCCTGCCAAGATCTACGGTTGAGATCCCTTCTCAAGATTTTGGGACTTTCAAGGTCTCGATTCTCAGCTTTATGAAACCCCGATGATGCCAATATCCCAATGCCCCTCTGGGACTCCTCCTTTTCTCCTTCGAGGCTTAAACCCTACGCAAATTTCCAAGATCTGACAGCTGACGGGATTTTCACTGCTCTCCTCTGCGAGTCCTGACCGTCGCTTCCCTTTACTCACGGATTTCTTCAGAAGACTAAAGTTCCTTCCAGAACCCACTTTCCAACACTTGCGTTTGCAATCTTTGCTCGAATCTTCCTCGACCTAAACCTCCTGGGCTCTCTTTCAGCTTTAACAAGAAGGGGTTGTACCTCCTGAGCTTTCTTACTCTGATTCTGTTAGAGGTATTTGCACGCACTCCTTGCGGCAATCATTCAACAACTTCCCAAGTGTTAAATCCTTTTGATTCTGTGCACTTCCTGCAGCAGCAACCTCTATCTTCTTTTTCTCTGGTTAATAACTGATACTTCGGTTGAATGAGAATAAGTGTTTAACTATCGAGCCCTTATCGACACACTCCTTGCAGATGAATTCAACTACACCCTATGCAAGAATCTCCCGGCTCAGACAGAGAAACAATTGAAACTTATTATCTTCTCTCTTTCAGACTTCAGTTTAAATCCCTGAAATCACATGCACATCATATACCAAGAAAATGTGTATCCAGAAAGCAAACATTCATGAGCACAACATTAACACAGAAAAACAACAACAACCATGAAATTGAAATAGAACTTCATTCTATTTATTCAATCTTCTGTACATGGGTGTTCTTCACAGATTTCTCTGCTTCCTCTTCTCTCCTGAATTCTGGCTCCTATTACAATGATACAACGAGGGTGTCTATATCCGTTTTCCCTCTCAGACTCTAAAACTGTCTAATCTGGAAAATAAAATCCTATCTACCTGCATTAAACCTATTAAATGCCTCATCTACCTAAGGATGAGAGCTTAAAGGCTCAAGGTCCACTATAATGTACAAAGGCGCTTTCCATAAATGGTTCATTTATACACTGGAGGATATCTTGAATGAAAATTCAAAACGTTTCGGTTGGCCTTGTCCAGCTGTTCGTTGTCTTTCATGCTGGCTCGCTTGTCTTGGGTGATGCTCCTTGATGAGTTGGCGATGCTCGTGCATCATTCCCGCTCCCTTCTAGAATTTTTTCCTTGCCTTCTTCTTCCAGAATTTTCCCCAAAAGAAAGAACCCCTTCCAAGTCCTCTCCCCTCTTCCTTATCCTCCTCTCTCAAATCCCCCTCCCTCATTCAATTTACCAACTGCCTTATCCCCTCATTAATTCCCTCACCTACCATAAATAATAAAATAGTAAAAAGATTCATTGTATTTATTTTAATAATTAATTAATTTAACTTAACAAACTAGGATTAATAAAAAATCAATTGGGATGTTACACTATTGGACCATTTTCCTTATCCTTTCTTTTCTTTCCCGTCTCGGGTGTTATTTGTTGTGTTGGTTTTTTCACTGTTGTATTCTCTAGTGCATCTCCTGCACCATTTTCTTGACCATGTTCTTGATCATCAGTTGTATTGTTGCGGGGTTCTGCCTCTTCCTTACGAGGTTGCACTGTCTCAGTGTCACCTATAGGGATATTCCAATATGGGTCCCAATCCTACATGATTAACTGGATATTTTCATCGGTGAGTTTTCATTTCGTCTTGACCCACTCCTCTCTCGGGTCCTTCTTTGTCTAGACATATATGTGATGCCAGTCTACTCGAAACTGCATGAATGGTGTGTATGCTTCCACTATTTGTGGTGGTATGTGAAATTTGTTTATAATACAATGCCAAATCCTTTCAACATAGAGAAAAAACTCCATGTTATTGTTTGTTTTGCGTTGTTTGTTTGTTGTATACCAGAATCTCTGGTATTTTGTTTCTAAGTGATCTGGATTATTTTCAGCACGAAATGAGAGAGGAGATATAATAAAGAAATGCAAAGAGATATCGCGTATATTAAATAATATAACACAAGTGTATCAAATATGCAACCATAAACACAGATATACATTAATACATGATTTCTATTAATGAAAGAAATGTACAGAGACTGTAAAAATACAGAGTGAAAGACTCGCTAGAATGGTGGCAGCTTATC
>JZKD02S2083376.1:170519-192443 GCA_000966675.3 Picea glauca | reverse complement strand
AGAAAATCCTTGGTATGAGAATAACAAGAGACAGGAAAAATCGAAAACTGACATTGTCTCAGGGTGAGTACACAGAGAAGGTGTTGGAGAGGTTTAGAATGCAGAATGCAAAACCTGTTAGTACACCTTTGGCCAACCATTTAAAATTAACTAAGGAAATGTGTCCCAAGACACAGGAGGAGATAGAATACATGTCCAGGGTTCCATATTCATCAGCAGTTGGCAGCTTGATGTATGCAATGGTTTGCACAAGACCAGATACTGCACATGCAGTGGGAGTTGTGAGCAGGTATATGAACAATCTAGGTAAAGAACATTTGGAGGCAGTAAAGTGGATTCTCAGGTATTTGAGAGGTACTACTACTCATGCATTATGTTTTGGAGGTTCAGACACTTTTCTACAGGGATATGTTGATTCAGATATGGCAGGTGATAAAGATAGCAGGAAGAGTACCACAGGGTATGTTTTTACTATAGGTGGAACAACAATAAGTTGGATTTCAAAATTGCAAAAGGTTGTTGCACTTTCAACAACAGAGGCAGGGTATGTTGTTGCTACAGAGGCTAGTAAAGAGATGATTTGGTTACAAAGGTTTATGGAGGAATTGGAAAAGAAGCAAGAGAATATCAGGTTGTATTGTGACAGTGAGAGTGCCATTCATCTTGAAAATAACTTAGCCTTCCATTCAAATACTAAGCATATACATTTGAGGTACCACTTCATACGATCTGCCTTGGAAGATGGACATTTGAAGTTGGAAAAGATACACACTAGCCAGAATCCTGCAGACATGTCAACAAAGGGAGTAACCAGGGAGAAACTGAGTTCCTGCTCAGTTTCAGTTGGTCTTCAAGAATGAAGATGAAGATGAGAAATTTTCCAAGTCCAATAAGGTTCAAAGTCCAACATATACAATAGCGGTGGAGTTTTTGAGATCAGTATCCAAGTGGGATATTGTTGGTTGTGGAGCCTAATTATCTTCCTGATTCAGAGGTCTTTTACTTTCAACCCTGTTTATACCCCATGAAGTATTTACACCCCAGAAGTATGTACACTCTTCCACGCGGGGGAGTGTAGAGGGGGCGTACCCCCTATGCGGGGTCCAGGGGGGCTATCCCCCCGACTGGGGGGTCTGGGGGTAGTCGAGCCCCCAACGGGGGTTCGGGGGTGAAGCCCCTGAAGCAAAAATTGCCTTGTAAATGTATATTGTAATTTCATTGTAAATCTGGACCATTCATTATAAGGTCATAGATCTAATGGTAGAAATTATGTTAGGGTTTTTTTCCCTAGAAGACAACCCTCTTTTATGAGGGAAATGTATTGCGTCTATGGTCGATGGCGAATATTGTATTCTAAGATAGGAGACTATGAGAGAAAGAAGAGGAAGTTATAGTGGGTTTGTTGTAGGTTGTATCCCTTCATATGTTGGATAATAATAAAGGAAAGACTTGGCAATTTCTCTGGTGGACGTAGCCCACACTGGGTGAACCACGTAAATCTGTGTCTTTATTGTATTGTGTATCTTCTGTGTTTTGTTTCCACATTTGTTTTATTTTATTTCTCCACGGTCCTATTTTTCTAACAGATTTACAATAATACATCAATTCAAAATGGTGGCCCGACCTTAGATACAACTAATTAATTAATGAGAGATTCAAAAATATCTCCACACCACTACCAAGCTAGTTAAGATTTGGTTTGGATCTTTCAATGCGTTGAAGTGTCAACTTCGCTTCCACGTCCACTTTTCTTTGATTTTATAGTGATGCTCCTGCATCATACTCCTATGGATAAAATATTCATTGACTCATGTCTATGAGATCTTGCACTGTTTTGACGTGCTTCAAAATATCAATTTCAGTTACCCAACTTGAATCTTCCACAGGGTGATCCTTCCACTTTACCAAATATTCAGGATGCATCTTTCTTCTGGTTTTCCTTCCAGCTCTTTGTTCTAATATTTTCTCCATCTGAGGTTTTTATACTGTGGGCATCTGTTCTTCCCATTGAATCTCTTCCTGATCATCTAATTATTTTGCGTCATCTCTGTTATAAGAATACAAATACGCAACGTTGAATATCGGTGATATCCCAACATTGTCCAACAACTCAATCTCATAAGCATTTGCTATGAATTTTATAAAGATTCTGCATGGTCCTATCTTCTTCATCTTCAACTTATTATATGTTCCTCTGGAAAACCTCTCCTTTCTCAAATGAGCTAAAACTTCACCTCCCACTTCAAATTGAACTTCCCTTCTTTTCTGATCAACTCTGTCTTTATACTTATGATTATTATCATGTATCTGCCTCCTAACTTGATCATGAAGTCTTTGCATTTATGTAGAAAAATCTTCTTCTCAAGTGCTCCTGAATTCATCTTGTTTCAACTCTCTCAATTCTTCAATCCATCTTGGTTGTCTTCCATATACTATCTCAAATGGACCTTTTCCAGTGCTTCTATTAACTGAATTGTTAAATGCAAATTCTACCTGTGCCAGAATATGATCCCACTGATGACCTTGTTCAATGACTAAAATCATTTACAAATTTCCCAGACTCATGTTCACCACTTCAGTATGTTCGCCTGTCTGAGTGTGATATGTTGAACTAAAAGATAAATTAGTTCCCAACCTCTTCCATAGAGTCCTCCAAAAGTGTCCTACAAACTTAGTGTCCCTATCTGAAACTATACTTTTGGGCAATCCATGTAATCTCACAATTTATCTAAAAAACACATTGGCTATGTTTGTAGCATCATTTGTCTTCTGGCATGGTATGAAATGTGCCATCTTAGAGAATCTATTGACCACAACGAATATGGAATCACTTCTTTTCTGGGTTCTAGGTAATCCCAATAAGAAATCCATACTAATTGCATCCCAAGGCCTTTCTGGAATACGAAATAACTAATAAAAACCAATGTTTTGTCTCTTCCCTTTTGTATGTTGACAAATCTTACATCGATCTAAAAATTCTTCACATATCCCCTCATACTTGGCCAATAATACAAACTATTCAGCTGTGCAAATGTTTTGTCATGACCAAAATGTCTGGCTAGGCCTCCACTATGTTTTTATTTCAATAAATTATTTCTCATTGAGCATCTTGGTATGTACAATTGGTTTCCTTTAAACAAAAACCCATCCTGGATCAAATATTCTTCCCATGAGTTTTTATCCCTCAACAAAGGATTTCCATATGCTTCATAAGCCTCCTTAAAATATGGATCTTTCTGATACATTTCCTTAAGGTGCTCAAACCCTAAGGTCTTCACTTGGAATTCCTGTACAAACAAACTCATCCTTCTCAAAGCATATGCAACTTTATTACCACTTCCCGAAATATGTTTAATGACAAAAGTAAAATTCTACATGAATTCTACCTACTTAGCATGCCTCTAATTCAACTTCTCTTTCTTAGTAATAAATTGCAAATCTTGATTATCACTATACACGACAAACTCTTTTGGAATTAAATAATGTATCCATTTATTTAAAGCTTCAATCATTACATAAAACTCCTTGTCATATGTAGAATATTTCTCCTTAGTGCCATTCAAATTTTCACTAAAATAATGAACTGACCTATTATCTTGACTCAAAACTGCTCCAATGGCTATTCCACTTGCATCACACCTCAACTGAAATGTTTTTCCAAAATTTGGTAAAACCAAAATTGGTTGTTCTGTTATCTTATTTTTCAACACTTTGAAGATTTTCTCAGCCTCCTCTGTCCAATTAAAAGACTTGTGTTTCTTCTTAACAATATCCATCATGGGTGCACATATACCACTAAAATTTCTGATAGACTTTCTATAAAAACTTCCTAACCCATGGAAAATTCTCACCTCAAATATGCTCCTTGGTGAAGGCCATTATTTGATTTCTCTCACCTTCTTTGGATCCATCTTCAATTCATTTGAAAAGATCACAAAACCCAAATATATGAGTTTTGTCTTCATAAAAGAACTTTTCTTCAAGTTTATTAACAACTTTTCTTGCTGCAATCTCCTCATCATTAATGTCAAGTGCTTTAAATATTTTTCCTCTATTTTGCTGAAAAATAATATATCATCCAAATATACAATGACAAATTTACCTATGAAGTTTTTCATTACTTCATTCATCAACCTCATAAATGTGCTTGGAGCATTTGTCAATCCAAATGGCATGACTAACCATTCAGTAAAACCTTCATTTTTCTTGAATGATGTCTTCCATTCATATCCCTCTCTCATTCTTATATGATGATATCCACTCTTCAAGTCTATTTTTGAAAAATAGCTTGCTCCACTCAAACAATCCATCAACTCATCCATCTTGGGTAAAGGAAATCTATACCTGATGGTTATCTTGTGGATGGATCTAGAATCTGTACACATTCTCCATCCTCCATCCTTCTTCGGACTTAATACAGTTGGCACTGCACATGGGATTAGACTTTCCCTGACTAAACCTTTATCCAACAAATCCTACACTTGCTTATTAACCTCTTCATTCTCTCGAGGTTTCAACCTACACACTTCTTTATTTGGTAAATTGGCTCCTGGAATCAAGTCAATATGATGGCTAATACTCCTAATGGGTGGTAATGAGTGAGGTAACTCATCCACTACTATGTCATCAAAATTCTCTAACAATTCTTGGATTTCTTCAGGTAAATCATCCATAGAAGTATTGGTAAGGATAACTCTCAACTTCCTCACTACAACAAATTGCATTTCTTGTTCTTTCTTGATTTCGTTCAAGAGTTCCTTCCCACTCATGCGAAGCATTTTTGTGCTAGCTTATTCCTTTTATTTCTTCTCTTCTATTGGTAGTAACATGTGGATTCTACCATTTTTTTCTAGAGTATAAGTATTTTTCCTCCCATCATGAATGAAATTCCTATCGAACTGCCATGGTCTCCCCAACAAAATATGGAAAACATCCATAGGAATCACATCACATGGAATATCATCTTTATAACCTCCTATTTTAAATTCAACCTTACATTGTTGACTTACCATTACTTGATGTACTTTCTGCAACCACGATACTTTATACAGGCTTGGGTGTGCCGTTGTCTCTAGCTCCATCTTCTCCACCATTTCTGTAGATACTAAATTATCATTACTCTCACTGTCTATAATCATCTTGCAAACTTTGTCCTTTGTTTTACAAGAAGTCCTAAACAACCTCGTTCGCTAAACTAAGCCTTCTATTTCCTTCTCTAGCTTTAGAGGAACTTTCCTCATCATAAGGTTATGTCCTCCTTCTACCGCCTTTTCTTCCACATTCTTCTGGGCTTTAGAAATGTGTGCTTCTCCTCCTCCTTATTTCTTCTTCTCGAGGCATTCCCAATACATGTGTCGTGTCTTTCCACAGGCATAACATTTAACTCCACCTCCTCTACCTCTTCCTCTTCCTCGAGGAAAAGAGTTTCTCCCACCAAATGGTCTTCTTTGGGAACTTCCTCCTCTTTCAAAGTGACCATATAATTTCTCACTCTCTTCCTTGGGTTTCAGTGCCTTATCATAGATAATTCTCTTACCTCTATTTGAGCCTATGCTTCTGTTTCACTGACTCTAGTTTTTGGCCAACTTTTCTTCTACCTTTAGTGCAATCTGATAATCATATTCCACTATCCTTACAGTCATCATGTTGATCTCATATCGGATTTCATATGTCAAGGCATTTATATACCTGGTGACTTTTTCATCATCCTCCTCTCTTTGTCTAGCCCTAATATTCAGCCTATATAATTCTTTTGTATACTCTTTCACTATCATACCCCTCTGTCTCAGGTTCTGCAACTTTTTTAAAATATTTATCCGGTAATCCTTAGGTATGAATTTAGCCTTCAGTTTGGCTACCATTCTATCCCAATTCTTTATCTTTCGTTTACCTTTGCTCCTCCTCTCTGCCTGTAGTTCATCCCACCATAGTGTTGCATGTCCCTTTAATCTAGTAACAACATGTCTCACCTTCCTTCCTTCATCGACATCTTCATAGTCGAAATACTTATCCATGAACCCTATCCAGTCCAATAGCTCTTCAACATCCAAATTACCTTCATACATTGGAATGCCCATCTTTTCTCTAGCTCCCAACTTCACAACAACTTTTAATAAGAATTCTTTAGCCACATCTTATCCCGTAGCTTATTCAACTTCTATTTCTTCGCTTTCTGCATCAATGACATCTTCAACAACAGGTGTTCTTCTTTGCATTGCTTCCATCACTTCCAACTTTGCATGAAGATCTCTCATTTCTCTTCCTACAACATGGTTTTCCATAGGTGGATCTACATGAATCCTTGGCGGCATTATTTCAACTATTTCTAATACACAGAATACAACTTCGAACTTTTTTAGGCTCTGATACCACTTGATGAAAAACCCCCTTTCTCGTGGGGACTGCACAACCTCTTGGTGAATGATCTTCAATTCTCGAAGCTGAATTATCCCTCTGAAACCTTAATGGTCTCACTTGTAAATAAACACATGAATTTTCTGTCTCTCAATGTAAGTTATGTAACACTCGTGATCTCTTCTTCTCACAACTGAACAATCACGACTCAGGCACTAACTCCTCCTATGTTAACTCCTTCCCACATGTGACCTTATGCTATGTCCACACATGATTTTGGGCATAGTCGAAAGTGGTTTGGGATCAACCCACTTTTTTCCCCGCAATTCACTACCAATCACCATGCATCCTTTTTGCAATATTGTGGTTTCAATTGTGGCCCACTATCAAATTTTTAACATATGAGTACTTTCCATCCCTACAATCCTTCGTGATTGTCGATCTCAAGATATTGATGGCGCTTCTGAACCTGATAGGTCAGATCTGTCCTTTCCCAATCTATGGATCATAACTAACCCTTCTAAATCAACGACTGTGATTTATCCCATGATTCGGGCTTCAGGAGTTTCAAATATCAACTCTTTCTTTCTCCACAATGGCTATCTCTCAAAATAAAAGATATGTTGACATTTGTCCTCCCCAAATCGACAGTTATAATTTACTTCAGACCTTCGGGGTTCAGAGATTTCAATTCTCAACTTCCCAGAGTATTATTATCCAAAGTTCACGATCTGTCGCCATGCGTCCCTCTGTATATGATGGTCCAGATTTACTTCAGGTATTCTTGGATAGATATTAATCCTTTATCTTGTCAAGCTTATGCAAATTCTTCTTCTGAAGGATTTCTTCGACACTTAGTCGATTTCTGGTCCTGTGCACTCCTTGCAACTGAACTATGCACTTTCTTATGAGAAAAACCCGAGTTATTTCTCCAAGTCAAAGACTTTGCATACACACTCCTTGCGCTTAATATGCACACTTTGCATACAAACGTTCCACGCTATCTCTTCTGAGCTTCGAGTTGAACAAGACTCTCTCAGACGCACTCCTTGCATTCAATATGCACTCCTTGCATAAATTATAGAAGATAAACAATTGAAACTTATTCAATTCTTCATAATTTCATCCATTCACCACGAACATCATACACCCACAAAATTCATAATAACAGTAAACTTGTAAACATTATCAAAACTGTACAATTAGATCAACTTCCTCTGTTCTATTCATTCCAGAAGAAACATAATTACACCTCTATCTCTTACAGTCATCATAATTAGAAAACTTGTCTAAGGAAACATATCTTTCTCTCTCTTCTTCCTCCTATCTAAATTCTATCACCTTCTAGTCCAGTGGTTACCTACTCAGCTTAATTAATGCAACCTAATCACTCATATGGGATAATATCCTACACCTGTAATATATTACAGTTGTGTAAGGATTTAAAATAATCCGCCAATTCAAAATGGTGGCCCAACTTTACATACAACTAATTAATTAAAGAGAGATTCAAAATGATATCCACACCGCTACCAAGCTGGTTAAGAGTCATTTTGGTTCTTTCAATGCGTTGAAGTGTCGACTTCACTTACATGCCCTCTTTTCTTTGATTTGATAGTGATGCTCCTGCATCAAATGTGAATATAGTAAGAATCACCAAGATGACGAGTCTTGCAGGACACCTCAACATACTGGGAGTGTAATAATTGGGCCGACAAGCCATTTCCACGTGATCTTGTAAGGAAAGCCAAGTAGGTTAAATAATCTTTGCCAAGTTGCCCCATAGAATGTCTTCCATGGTGTCTATTGACTTAGGTCATCTTGTTACGTGGAACAATTAAGAGCTTCCAAGTGGCCACATAGACAAGCCACAATTAAGGCCCACCAAATGACTTAGAGTTTCCCATGTGGCACAATCAAGGCCATCGAAGTGGACCCATAGAGAGCCACCACTCCAAGTGGACTATAAGATAAGATAAGACAAGATAAGATGATTTTATTAATGTCCGACTAATGACCACAAAAGTAGGTCAAAAGGATTGTTGAGTATAATGATGTCAATAGAATGTGGGAGTACCAAATGGTCTCCTATAAAAGGAAAAATGCTTAAATTTGGTGCTTGTTATGGTGCTTAAATTTATGCTCGATTTTAACAACATATCGATAAGCAACATCGAGTGATGAGATGTCCAGAAAATCCATTTCAGTTTAGATGTATCTGTGTAGAACCCCACGGTATTTCAAACCAAAAGTCATTTGGAGTCTTTGATACTCATCTTGGTGTGCAAGGTATGGAAGGTATTGGTGAACTCTGGAACTTCTTGGCCCCTCTCTTGTTGCATTGTGGTCCATCTCATGTACCGGTCCTCATAATTTCTAACAGGATAATACTATTCATTTACCGCATCCACAAAAAAATCCTAAGTGGGCTCGACCCCATATATTCCAGACTCCTCTCTGGAATTTTGCTCCTAGTGAGTTTCCCACAAATGTTTGACATGGGGGAGAACCTTAAGGAGTGCGAAGGTGATCATTTCCCTGTTGGAGAAATTATGAACAAAGAAATAACCTTCTAGCAGATTTAACCATTTTTCTAGGGCATCTGCATATATCTATCCTTCAAATATGGGAACGACAAAGTTAACTTGTACCTTGAAATGAGAGGTGCCTCCAAAGTTGCTTCTTGATGAAGACACAATTGTTGTTATCGGCATGCGTTGAAGGATGTGGGAAAAATTCTCCATCATTTCGTCCCTCTGTTGCGTGAGAGCTTGCTCAAGAAATAGATTAATATAATCGTTTGCTCTATCATTTTTCTTTTCTTTATCCATGGAGGGTTTCTTGGGCATGCAAGAGCGATTTTCCTCAAGAGAGACAAGCTCGAGACCCAACTTGATATACTTGGACCTCATCAGGGACATGCACTGAAAAATAATCAAGAGAAACCTGCTCTTATACCATTGATCTAGATTATTTTCGGCATGAAATGAGAGCGGAGATATAATAAATAAACGTACAGAGATATCTCAGATATCCAATAATATAAAAAAAATGTATCGAAGATGCAACCATAACCACATATATACAATAGTACACAATTTTCTATTAATGAGCAAAAATGTACAAAGACTGTAAAAATATAGAGTGAAAGACTCGTTAGAATGGTGGCAACTTATCTCATAGAAGAGACGTGTCCACTACTCGCATTCACAAGAAGATGATTTTACAATGAGGCTCTAAAGGTTTTTTTAACATAAAGAAAATCCAAAACCCTAACCCCGGAAGATGAAAAGCCAACAATTTTGTGGACCTTGTTTTGGGTAGTTTGGTGTATCAACTTACTGGGGGTGTAATTTTGGCGTACAATCTCCGTTTGGGGTGCACGATAGCTCATTAGAAAGGTCTATCCGAGGACTACACATGTCACCATCTACAATTTAGCTTCAACGAGCCCTAAAAATATTGTTTAGGGCATAAAAACAACCCCGAAAGTTTGGGACTCGAAAACTAGAAACAAAACTGCCAAACTAAAGCTGCCAAAATGAGTTAGTTGGAATAGGTGGGTGGCCATTGATATCCACCTGGATCACCTTTGTTTTCCATTTGGTCCTAGATTGCAAGTCTCCTCCCAAAGCTGACTTGAAACAACTTAGAAAATAATCTACAACAACATATATGCAATCATTATTAAATAAACATGTACTAATTCTCATGAAATAAGCTATAAAAATTCAAAATTATTCACAAGAACATAGACAGATGAATTGGGAAATGAAAACTCTCTTTTATTGATAACATATAAGGAAGGTTACAACCATAATATTTAATGTCGACGCCGCTCTATGAACCTCTCTTGGGTTCCTCTAATAAGAATACAAGTGCATTAATCCCATAATTACTAGCAAATCCTTGCAATGAACATGCAAAACTAAGGGGTTTGATGGATTGCATAAAGAGGATGAGAGAATGAGATTGTTAAGGATGGATACTTAGAACTAGATGCATAAGCTCAGAGAGAAAGAAGGAGAAATTTGGTAATAATTTCTTTGCTTCTTCAAAAGTATATCAAATGACCTCCCTTAGGGCCATTTTTATATGGACATTAGATGGTTATTCAGTTGTGATAAGAAATACACGAGGTAAGAATGGTTATGCAACCCAAAATAGCCCGTAAACCCTTCCGAGAAGTGCAAAATTTTTATTTTTTTGCAACTTTTGTGAATATACATGGGTTGTATATGTATCAACTAGCATATGTACACATGTTGCATGTATATCATGGCACATACACGTTGAAAAAATGATTTTTTAAGAAGGAAACTCGGCAAAAGTGATTTGCAAGTGTTTATTTGGATGGGCCATGATAAAAAATGCACAATGGTGGAATTTGGGACTATAACAAGGAGTGGAAAAATAAAAAGAATAATTAGCATCCTCGACAGCATGAGGGGCTGTACACAATATCACATATTCGTTATGCCTATTAGTTGTCATCCCTTATAGAACTTCATGTGTCCTCATCAACAACTGCTAGTTGCCCCATCACTAGTCGCCAAGTGGTCAAGACAAAGCATATGGCACAATTTGCGGGTGTGTTCAGAAGAATATATTTTGCCTAGTTCATTAATTTTATAGAAAGACATAATAGAAATACATATGATATTAAGCAAGCACTTTTATAATTCGTTAAAACCCAAGATGCCAATCATTTTGTGTTACAAAAACTCAAGGAGATCAAACAAATTCCAGGTGAATCAGTCATAGATTATGATGCAATATTTGAGGATTTGCTTAGCCAAATCACCTACAAAATTGAGAATCAATTTCTTGTGTAATGGTTCATTGTCAGATTGCTCCAAATAATTAGAGCACCATTGAGGATGCACAAGATCAAATTTTCGAAGATGCACTAAAGAAAGCGCAACAAATTGAGTCTAATGACAACTAGGTTACTTTGTTGACTGATAAATGGTTGGAGAAAAAACTAGAAATGATGCAAAGATCAATTCGAGACCTTGCAATAAGAATATTAGACCTATGGTGCACAATCTATATGAATGCGGGTCATACAAAAGACAAGTGAAAATATAGAGATTCGATCGACAGATAGAAGGATGTCAAAATAATACACACTTAATATTTTTGTGACATTTGTGAATGCATGACGAACATAAGATTTCCCACAGAATATGAAGAATGTTAGACATCAATGGTGCACCATTAGTGAATAACCCATGCATAATAAATCTGAATGCCAACACAATGGTAGGAACAAACTGAACTACAAGACTATATACCATGCCCAAAATGCAGATCCAAATTAGGCCCCACATGGAGGAGGCTATCAAGGAAGAGGTGATGGAGGTTATTGCAGAAGAGGTTGTTATGGAGGTTGAGGGTTCGACATGGTGGTCAAGGAGGATATGTCGGGAAGTATATCTTTGTTTGCTACCAGGAAGATCATTTAAGTCCATATCATCCTCTAAAAGATAGAACTGATCTGAAATTTTGCACTAAGTGTGGTGTAAGAGACCATTCTTTGGAGGATTTCCCAATAATGCTAGAGAGGAATCATGTACAAAAATAATGTTAACTTTCTACAAAGCATACAAAAGCATCAAGCATGAAACTCTGAGAATTCACATGTGGTTACCAGGATTGGAGAAAAGAAGGGGGAAGATGCATTCCTACAAAAAAAAACCCTATCAAAAACCTAGGAGAAAAGACAAACGTATGTACCCTGATCCACAAAGACAAAGATAAATTGTTAATAAAGCCATGGGAATTTTTGAGCCTCTAGCTTAAGAAGAAGATTTACGAGAACCCAAACACAAGAAGCAACAAAAAGAGCAAAATGTTGCAATGGAAGAGTTCCTAAATATTTTAAGTGACGAAGATCTATATAGTTGTCAAAATCTTCCTAACCATCCCTCGTTGCAACACCCAAGTCTTAATATATTAAAAAATATAAACTTTTCTTTTAAACTATATTTTATTAACACTGTAAAATTTAGATACAATATATTTTCCAATCCACAATGTCATACCACATATATAACAAGTAAATTTTCTTTAGCTAAATCTTAATGAGTGAGTAATTTAAAATATTAAGTGCAATAAAAGGGGTGTACTAAAAATATTATTTGGCTCATCGTAGTATTTTGATGGACTAGTGATATTTAAAATAAATATTATTTTCAATCATTAAGCAATTACTTTTTAGACCAAATCTTAATATATATCGAATTATTTTTAATCATTACAATCAACAAACCTATATGCAATCAATTACTTTTTAGACGAAATCTTAATATATATCGAATTATTAGTTACTTTTTAGACCAAATCTTAATATAATTATCTTAATTATATTATTAACTTAAAATTATAATCATTTAATTTTTAGTTTTTAATTATAATATTTTATAATTAATTTTTAATATAAATTTTAATTTTAAATAAAGATAATATTTAGTTTTTAATGATTATATTTACAATCAATAATCAATATTATTAGATATTTAATTAATTTAGTAAAAACATTAAAAATTAATAATAAAATATCCAAGAAAGATATTTCCAGATCGAACATCCATAAAACTAATTTACATAAAGTTATAATCAATATTATTAGATACTAATTTGAGAGGCCGCGACAATCCCCTTCTCCCCATGCATAAACTCCACTCGCTGATCTCGCCTTCGGAGATGGCTTCCCTCGCGTTTAAAGCCGATTGGGCTCTTCGCAGCCTGGCCAGAATCCTTCCTGTGTTGTGTGACTTGTGCCCGTGTTCGCCTGACAGAAGCTTGGCCGCTCATGATCTAAGTGAAGAGATTGAGCTCGCCAAGTGGCTGCATGAGAGGCCGCCAAGTGGCTGCTTTGGGTTCTGCCAAGTGTCCCGATGAGGCTTGTCAAGTGACCCATAGGCAACCTGCCAAGTGGCCATCTGGGCCTGCCATGTGGGCCATGCCAAGTGGCACGTTCAGGGACGGCCAACTGGCACATTAAAAGCCCGCCAAGTTCCTTCAGTCCACAAGTGTCACACTGTCGGCCGGACAAGTATCCTTTGGCAGCCAAGTGTCAAACCCTTCATGTGTCCGCTTGCTGGCCCACCATGTGTCCCTTGTCGTCCACCAGGGGTCAAGGCCACCACGTGTCCCCCTGTCGACCCGCCAGGTGTCATGGATGCCATGTGTTTCCCTGTCGGACCACCAGGTGTCACGGTTGCCATGTGTCGGCCCGCCAGGTGTCATGGCTGCCATATGTCGGCCGCCAGGTGTCACGGTTGCCATGTGCCAGCCCGCCAGGTGTCAAGGCCGCCATGTGTCGGTCCACCAAGTGTCATGGGCGCCATGTGTCCCCTGTCGGCCAGCAAGGTGTCAAGGATACCATTTGTCCCCCCTGTCGGCCAGCCAGGTGTCATAATCGCCATGTGTCTTCTTGCCAGGTGTCAAAGCCACCATGTGTCGACCTTCCAGGTGTCACACCCTCCCTGTGTCGTCCTGCTAGGTGTCAAACCTGTGTCGGTCCAAAGGTTACCCACCATGTGTCTCTTTGTCAGCCCGCCAGGCTCACGTCCACCAAGTGTCCCCTGTTGGACCGCCTGGTTAACGTCCGCCAAGTGTGGTCCTGTTGTAGGGCCGCCATGTGGTCCCACTGTCGGCTTACCAAGTATCCCGTTGTAGGCCCGCCATATGGCCCATTATAAATGTTTAAACAGTGACTAACAAGGAATGTGGAACAACTTCAGGGTGGGCGTGAGCGTCATTTTATTTGGCGATTCTATGAATGGCAAGTCGGATGGGAAGTGGAGGCGTGAGCATCATTTTATTTGCGGATTCTATGAAGGACCCCCTGCAGCTCCGAGACTATCAGTGAAGTTAGCGAAAATTTAGATAGTTGTCTACCATATTTATTATTAGACCTAAATTAACAATCTGAATATATAGTAAACTCGATTTGAGAGGCCGAAAAAGTAAACAAATGATCCATAATTAATAAATAACTGCCAGTGATAGGTTAACTGGAAATTGGTATAAGGCAAAGTTTCACTAAAAAAAAGGCAAAGTTTCATTAAAAGTTTTTTAATTTTGTTTGTATAAATCAATGATATAATAAAATTTAAATGTAATAAATAACTGCAAGTTCACTAAAAGTTTTTTAATTTTGTTTGTATAAATCAATGATACAATAAAATTTAAATGGATTATGAATCAATTATATTTTTAATTTTGTTTGTATAAATTAATGTATAATAAAATTTAAATGAATTATGAATCAACTATGTTTTTTTAGCTCAAACTATGAATCATAGAAAGTGGTCAAAAACCTATTTTTATTTTTTATATATTGTTGATGTCATGTTATATTTATCTGTTATTTCATATTTTAAATTAAATAATATTATATTATTCAAAACAATAATTAAATTATATAATTATTATGATAATTTAAAAATTGAAATTTAAAATTCATAGTATAGTTAAACATAAGTTCACGTCTAGTAGCTATTCCATTGATCCCCTCAAAGGCACTTATGAAAGTTAGGCGCCATCATACCGTCTTATTCTCTTTCCTTTTACCCATTAGATTGCGTTAGCTGACTCTTAAAATCGAATGGTTGGAGTGCACCTTTCTTCCAATTATGAGGGGTGTTTGTAGCATGAATATTAAAGGCTGGGGTTAGTAGTAGTGTCATGAGATGATATAACAGTTTGTATTTGGGAGATGATTGGACCTGTCCAAATTGTAATTATCTTATTTACGATGTTGCAGTGAACATGTTTATTCGCTTACTTATTAAAAAAAGGACATGTTTCTAAGATAATTATAATGTATTCTGGTTGGATATGAAAAAAAAATACATGTTTTTAAGATAATTAACATGTATTCTTGTTGGATATGAACGATGGGATATGAATGATAGGAGATGTATGAAATTTAAAAATAAATAAATGAGAAAATTATATTAATTTAGGTATTTAAAAAAATAATAAATACAATTTAAAAGAAAGATAAAAAAAACATATTAGATATATTTAAAATATTTAAATAAATTTAATTTTTTGTTCCGTGCTTTATTGTAGTTTTTTTTTAATTCATTGAAAAAATAATTTATAGTTAAATCATGATGCTCTTGTGAAAGTATTAAAATTATAAAAAAACAAAAATAAATAAACGTATTGTTAACTCAATATCTAAAAAAATCAATATCAAAACTATTTTTGAGACAAAATCTCTTGTATTATATACAAAAATAATCTAAATTCTACTTAGATGTGATTGGTGATTATTAACCAAAGTTCTAAGATATGACTAAATGCTTCAATTATTAATATAAAATATGTAGATACTCTTTTAAGAATCATGTCTTCGGCTTGGAGATGATCTTTTATATAGAATATAATAAATCTAATTTTGGGGGAAGAAGGGGATACATTCATAAAAATAATGATAAATGGAATGTCTATATTGAGTTCAATATGGAAAACATTTCATATCGACTTCACAAAAAAATGTTTTACTAGATTATCTAGTTAGATCCAAAGCCATGATGTGAAAATTGGTTGGTATGTGTGATCTTAGCTATAGGGTGAAAATTGGTTGGTATGTGTGATCTTAGCTATAGGGTGAAAATTGATTACGTTTTTTAGTTTGACCCATGAGGTAAAAATTGGTTTGGTTGTTCAGTCTAATTCAGGACATGTATAGATTTTACCATAGATTATGAGGTGTATTAGATGCACAAAATATAAAATATTACATCACTACTACATATTGGAAAAATTGTGACGATCTAATTGTGACGTTATCAACAAAATTGGCCATATTGTCGAAAAATAGAGGATTTTTTTTTCTCCATACGACCCAATATTGTCACACTTGCAATGTACTTTTCAAATCATCATAATAGCAACGAAGTTAAGAAGACGTCACACTTGCGACGACATCAAATGTGCATCACACTTGAGACGGTGTGGACACTAGGTTTCCCCCCCTAACGGTCACCTACTATTTGACAAAGTCAAAATTGACTTTGTCAAACTGTCATCGAAATTGCGATGTTATGTGCATTGCACTTACGATGATGTGGACACTAGTTTTTCCCCCTAATGATCACGCACTATTTGACAAAGTCAACATTGACTTGGTCAACTATCGTCATAATTATGACGTTATCCAATCTATAAATATGTTGCATTTTACGGATGTTGTGACAAGTTTTATATAACAACAATAGATCAAAAAGGGTATAATGTCTTCTTGACAAACAAAAAACATGTTTTTTTTCATATGTTATAATAGAAAAATATAATAGATATTCTATTATACACCACCTAATTTTATAATATTTTCATCAATATATATCTGTGGGGAAGAATGTCAGAAAACATTAGAGGTGGGAAAAAAATTTAAGAGGGTGAAAAGGGTGATGGTTTATCAAGCAACATATACCTTCCATTCGAGGGTTTAATATTTAGATAAATAAGTTAAAATCAATCATCAATGTAAATATCATAAAGATCACACCTATCATAAAATCAACATCCTTTATTAAAATTGATATATCCCAACATTCAATTAATTAATACTAAAGCTCTAGAATGACAGTTACAATTTGTTTTTGCTCCCATTAATATGATCCAATGATACCATACTCATACTAATCAATGATCAACCTGGTTTATACATCATTGCTAACACCTCGACAACATTTCTAAACTCTGTGCAAGAATTTAATATTGAGATCATGGTAGTGTTAATGGCATTATCAGTCCAGTGGATACAATAAATAATTATGCTCGGACAAAACAACCTAAATATATGCACCAGATTAATAGTGATATTGTGGCAGTGACATTAATAAAAATAAAAGCATCACATTAATTCAAGTGAACTATTATTCTAATGCAAAGGAAAAACAATTAATGTATTGTGTTGGATACAAGATATATACTAAAAAAATAATTCTGCCAACTGTTATGCCATAAATAAACTGGAACTATTAACATCAAAGCCATCTATCAACAACTAAAATCGTTGAACCATAGTAAACGTTATATGACTAATTAAGGATAAAACATAGAGACATTTAAGGATAAAACACAGAGACAATTAAGAATAAAACACAGAGATAATTTTGCCCAAGAGGAAGAAGGGAGACACAGGGCATCTTTGTTTACCAAAAAGGAAGAGGAACTCGGGTAAAATGTAATGTATTCCCCCAACCCACGCAAGGCATCTTTGTTACAGAAAAAACAAAGTAACTCAGGTAAAGCGTCATCTGTAACACACCCGCAAAGACGAATAAATTTTTTTGCTTTTCTCCAGGGACAGAATCTCAAATTCTGTAGCCAAACAATTCTCTAATACTTGATGTCTCATCCTATAGTTAAACGAAGAACCTTTCAATTTCTTACTGTAGGTTTAAGGGAATACGCGACCTTCCCCTTCGCCCTACTGTGAAAACTCGTAGTGTTAGGCGTTAGCTCGTTTTGTGACTCGGTCTACGCGATTAAGTTCCAAGTGCAAGTTTCTCTCACGTGGCCATGGGCTGTGATCACCTGCCTACCCAAAAGGTGTTTCGGGACTTCATATGTCTGGTATTCTAAATGTGAGTTACCTTGACTTTCCCAATCTCTGAAATCCGACAGGGTCCTAGCACGTGCTAGCTCTTCCCTTATCCTCCTCCACGTGACCACTACCCGCAACCATAGGCTTAACCTAAACAGTGCGTCGCGTTTCACGACTTCGAAACTTTCGATGCAAGGCACCCCAACTCCTCCAACTTTCGAGTTCTAAAAGGACTTAACAACCGTTAGCTCCCTTCTTTGGCCTCCGTCCATGTGACCATTTACTATGACCCGGAGCCTAACTCCAAGGCGTGTCAGAACTTCACATATCGTGAGTTCTTACGACTTCCCTCTTTGACTTTTCTACCCTGCGAGTCAGCGAAATGATGAGATCTTGCAATGTGTCCTCCTTAATGGACGACCATGATCAAATCACGATTTCACATATCACGAGTTCGAATAGTTATTCTCTTTGACCTTGTTTCTCTGTGAGTCAACGAAATGATGAGATATCGCCACATGCCCTCCTTAATGGATGACCACAATCAAATCGTGATTTTACATATCTCGAGTTCGAAAATTATGTTCTTTGACCTTCTTGATCTGTGAGTCAGCAAAATTTTGAGATCTCACCACGTGTCCTCCTTAATGGACGACCACGATCAAATCATGATTTCACATATCGCAAGTTCGAACAATATGTTCTTTGACCTTCTTTCTCTACAAGTCAGCGAAATGCTGAGATCTCGCCACGTGTCCTCCTTAATGGACGACCATGATCAAATCGTGATTTCACATATCGCGAGTTTGAATAGTATGTTCGTTGAACTTCTTTATCTGTGATTTAGCGAAACGTTGATCTCCCACCATGTGTCCAGCTGTGATGGATGGTTCACAATCTCCTCCCGAGGTTCCACTGTTGCACCACACCTGGAAACACCATTGTTCGATACGTGCATCCCTACGTGCTCTCGATAAGATACCCACATTTCCTCGATCGAACGGTCAAGAGGGGTCCTGAAGGGTCCTTAGATCTACGATCCATGGTGCTTCGCAACTCCGGGTTTCGAGGGTTTTGGTTGCACCAACTCGTAATCTTCCCAATGCGCGAACTCTCGAACTAGAAGATCCAACAGTCAAGGTGGATCCCTATAGATCCTTAGATCAACAATCCACATTATTTCATGACTTTGGGTTTCAAATTTCAGAGGATCTGTCCCCTTCCTGATGGCTACCAACGTCCATAAAACTTGTGAAGACTTAAGGAGTCGAGGCGTTAATGCCTACGCTCCTTCTTCAAATATAACGGTCTTGACAGACCTCATATCCTCCCGAAAGGATCTCATCCGTTCATCTTCCAAACGGAAGAATATTCCCTTTCGATACTTAAATCTCGTTATCCTTCCTGAGCTTCATCAGTTATGAACGACTTAAGAGATTTGCGCTCTTTCTCTTGGACTTGACTCTTAGAAGAGTCTTCTGTGCACCCCTTGTGCTCATTCATCAAGTCTAGGACTTAAGTGGATCTCGGTCTTTGCTTTCCTTGTAGGGAGGCTGTGCATATCTACACTACCTCTCCTGAGATTAACAGACTTCGTCCTCCAAGGGACTCAAAACGATTAGGAAGGTTGACATGCATACATGAAACTGTGTCCATGGTCGATGAACACACAGTTCGTGACTGTGGCTTATGCCATCACCGAAGATAAGCATTTACAAGTATAAAATATGTCCTATCCATATGATTTCCTAATTTCCTAATTACACAATCAGGTAGATACAAAAGAAGGAATATAGTATATCCATTAAGTAAACATGCACATTTATGAAAACATTCACAGTATATCCAATTTCAGTATATAGTTACAACTCAATTACACAGGGTAGGAGAATACTTATCTATTACAAGTTGTCGCGAACTAAATGACTGTGGGTGTTCATCCTTACACCCGACCATAGGCTTAGAGGAATTCAATATTATCACTCTAGACACCCCCGTGCCAAGCCATGATATCACCAGGGATCTCTCACAGTTCTCAAGGATTCTTTGTTTCATCTTCTTCTTAGGTTATGTTCTTTGTGGACTTTTAGAGGTTTCCCTCTCTATTATGGCCTCGGTGAGGTTTATCATATGCTCGTCGAGCATCAATCTCACGACCCTCTGATCATCATCCGCTGAAGAGCTCCATGCATCTCCCTTACAAGCTTGCACTCTCTTCTGGTCTCTCCCTCTTGCTACTCCTCTCTTCCCATTCCTGTGTGTATGTATCTTACCTTCCTTCTGTCAGAAGGAAGCTCAGGTCTAATTGGTCTACCAGACCTTGCGGTACTTTGGGTTGACGTTCTGCAGCTAGACCATGCTCCGATTCATGGGGGTGGTTGATAATTCAACCACTGGTCCTTTCTTCATTAACTCATTTCTCTCCTTGGGATCCGAAGGAGGTTGTCATCCTCATCAAGGGAAATTTAGGGTTATTTAATATAATGAATCCTCTTGTATAGTTTTCACATTCTTCCCCTAGTGATATCATGGCCAGTACTTTCAAGGCTTCACCCCCACAGTCAATTATTGGCAACTCAAACACTAATACATTTATATTGTCCACATGCCTCAACATGGAAATCCTATTTTATGGTTAATTACAAGCTAGGGGAAACAGGGTGGTACAATTCCCTCCCCCTTAAAGGAACATCGTCCTCGGTGTTCTTTCTCAAAAACACCTTTTGTGCCTTTCTCATTCAATTGTTTCAGAAATATCAATCCTTCTTTCTAGGTCAGGCTCTTTTTCAGACCCTTAATCTTGGTCACCTTCTTTCAATAATTCTTGGACAACAAGCACGTTAATCTTAGTCTCATGCGAAAACATTGCATAAAAATTTCTAGGAAAATTTTCATAATCTTAGCACAATAATTATTTGCACAGTTTGTGGATTTGTATCCACATGGTTGTTTTGTTATATAGGCTCCTCGTTTTTTTTTTTCTTGACATACCCATTGGGTGCATGATTCCAAATCAATAGTTTACAATAACTATCAAGGTTTCATCTTCCTTGCGGTCACTCACCCTCCAGGCTCGGGCTCAGGCATCCCCTTCTCTGCTATACAGTCCCTCAGGTGATCCATCTTTGCCTGCCAAGTTTTTCTCTCACAGAAATAATTTCAGAGACTCTATCGAGTCTTACAGTCGAGGCGTCCCTTAGAATTTCTCTGCCAAGGCATCCCTTCGGCTTGTGTTACCTCAACACAATGTATTTCAGGCGATCATGACTTACCACAGGGTTCTCATGTCTCAATAGTGGCCATTTTCATCATCTGTCCTTTTTGGACATATCTTTTCTTCCATCTTAGCGAAAGTTAGGCACAAAGGTTACTCTCTTTCTCACCTGTATCACAAGTATATAGAAATTCATGAGACATCATTATAAATTTTAAATTCAAAATTTTCTTGTAAATCGATCACCCACAGAATTCCAAATTCCACATTTTATTTTCATATTTTTTCCACACAGGAACCATATTCATAATTATGGGACTTTCCTTCCATAGCGATTTTGCTCAACAGGTAATTGGTCTTCCTTATGGGCTTACAACGTTTCCATATACAAGACCCCTTTTCTTCCTGCACTTTCAACTTCAATCATCTAAACAAATCGTTAGCTTTTCCATGCACATACATTTTTATTGCA
This sequence comes from Picea glauca, assembly GCA_000966675.3. Classification (NCBI taxonomy): domain Eukaryota; kingdom Viridiplantae; phylum Streptophyta; class Pinopsida; order Pinales; family Pinaceae; genus Picea; species Picea glauca. Next base: position 170,828 of record JZKD02S2083376.1, on the reverse strand, counting down.
CCTTTACAACGTCATCACAACAATTTTAGAACTGTGCATACTAACAATCAAATTCACTTTCTAAAAGGAAATATCATTCCTTGTAGTTTGTCTCAGCAGGTAATTGGTCTTCCTTATGGGCATACAACACTGCCATATCCAATACCCTTTTCCTCCTGTGGTTCATTCTTCACAAACCAAACAGAATTTTAGTCTCTCATTGTTAAGAACCAAACATCAATATAGCATAGAAAAACCTCAGGAAAAGTACTCAACGCCTTGAAAAAGAGATAATTTCAGATAATAAGCCTCTTCGAGGGGGAAACCTCC
>JZKD02S2083376.1:140353-165506 GCA_000966675.3 Picea glauca | reverse complement strand
GGAGACTAGGAGGTATAATTACAACTAATGGCCTAAAGCCGACATAAATAAAATAAAATTACTAATATAATATTCCCCAATTAAGGGGTAATGAGCCAATATTAGGGCTTAACACTCATGCCTCCACGTATTTATATATATGTATTCAAAACCATGCATACTAACAGTCCATCACATCTACATAAACATAAAAAGGGGATTTCAATCCTTTCCTATGCCTCATTTCAATCATACCAGACCTTTCAAAATTTAATTCAACATTTCAAAGGATTTTAAGAAATGTGCCAATATTCATGGTCACATTCATACCCAATGCACTCTTGCATTGTCTCCAAGTTTGTCACACTTTATGATCGGTTCTTGGCCATGGTTTGTTGGGATTTAACCAACCTTTTCCTCATATGGATTATTCAATTTCATTCACTCTTACAACATGAACATGCTTCCTTCTATAGGTTGATCATGTTCCCAAATCAATACACATGAAACTCAAAAGTTTCACTTGAATTCCCTTAAGCATTCTTCCTTCACTAATAACCAGGGTGCCAACACTCATGGCCACCCATGAAATTATGTTAGTAAGGGTTTTGACCTTTTGAGTTAACATAGATCATTTGGTTCAAATGTTGCTGCATCATACAATTAGTCTTCACTGCAGAGGCTCACACCTCCAACATTCGGGTTCTTCTTCCCGAATCATACCCTACTTGGGTATCCATGGAATACAACTGCCCTTTCAAATTTCGTGTATAACATGAGACAATAAAATATTTCGGAAGGAATTCTCACCTGAATACTTCCATACCCTAAGACACATAAGAATGAACACTTGTATACATGTTCTTGGCCGCTAACATTCTCTTTCTAATCTTTACCTCATCCACAGTGATTTAGTGGGGTTTTCACAGTCCTGCCAACAATATTTTGACCGCAACCTTCCCATGGTCATCGTCTACTTGAGTTTGCCCATCATTGGTAAATGTTTTCCTCAATAACTCTAATTCCTTTCTATACATAACATGCATCATCATAGTCACAATTACATTAGTTGTAATATTAAACCAAACACATGTATCATAACATTTGAATTCATAAAACATCTTCAAAATGTCCTAGCATATCTTCATGCACTTCATCACATTATCCTCAAATGTTTCAACAAGTGAAACATAAATAGATTTCGATTGTATCTTCAAAAATACAATCCTTATCACTATGGTGTTAAAAAATTTACTTTTATTAGTAAATCAGTTTTCTCATCCAAGAGAAAACATAGTACTCAACAAGGAAGAATTCAAGACTCTCCCCTTCTTCCAACTCTCTCTACACCGTCTGGGATGTTTTAGCCCAGTTGATTTATCTCTAAGGCCTCACTGCCTTTTCTTAATCATGGCTTCAATCAATCCTAACCAGTTAAACATACTCATTTATTCATTTAATCACACTCAGGGAGTTTACTTGTCTTTTACCAACTATACCAGTTTCCACAACTGCTCTTTTAATCCTATGACTCTGTTAAATAATTTAGGGTACTTAGGGTGATGAGAGTGTTCCTCCTTTTCTCCCCCTTTACTTATGAAATATACTTTTTATTGTGATATTTCTACTCTTTTCCTAAGCAACCTTGGTTAGGACTCACCCTAACCCTTTTTGGAATACAACAACATGCTTTAATAACAGACTTTTGTTCATAGTGGTTCATGAACCTGTGCATTCTGCACATTATCATTCGGTTCGAAGAGTGGTTAACATTCAGTTGTTAGTCTTCTACCTACACATTTTATTTTAAAATGTAATCTAGGATTCTTATATAGACAGGATTTCCAGCACATTGTCGCACCTTCTGCAATTATTAGGGCTGTGACTTTGTTTTCCCCGACAGAGTCTTCATACAGTTCCTCCACAGGGAACTCCTTTAGCATGCAACTTTCTTATTTCATATCCATCACTATATGTGCTAGACTCGACCTTGAGTTAGCTTTTATCTATTTACCAAATATTCCTTAAGGAATATAAACATGCATCTTTGTCATGTACCTAATTACATATCCATACATATTCTAGTTTTGTTAACTTACATCCGTGATGTATTTAACCATATTCATAATCCTAAGCCTGCATGTAGCTGTCATAGGTATATTTCACAGCCCACATACATCTTTACTTTTAAGATCAGTCAACTCGGGATTGTTCACAATCCTTCTCATGTGATTCCCAAAGGCATAATCATTTGCCTCTTATTATGACAACATAACATCTTTTCTCATTTACCCTTCTATCTAATCATATCAGTATTCCCTAAGGAAAGGGAATAAATTCCCCTCAAGCTATTACTTGGAATAGAACTTTCATGACTCTTCAGAATGGAGTTAGCCATGTACCCATAGTATTTGTTTAACCTAGACAAGTGCGACTTTTGATTTATATATCCCTCATCAGGGCAACCATATAGTGCCACTGCCTACAACTATACTCGTTCATCATACACATGCATCATTTGCACGTTTAATATCATTCATACCTAAATGGTATTGATATCATGATTCCTACTAGGAAGCCTCACAATGCATTAAACCCATTCACACAAGCATAATTAAACACAGCTAAGTATTCATCATACTAGCTTAGATTTATCATTAGTGTTCTTTAGTTAGAAATTACAGTCACTTACATGACTAATTTCACAGTCATAACTCATACTGACGTTTCCTTCTCTTATGGAAATAACCAACCAAGGTCATTTTCCTTTTTATACTATAGCAGTTGGCAAGAAAACCTTCTTGCCTCAACCTCCTTGGAATATTACCCAACTTATAAATACATTATGGGCAATTCTAACCATGCCCAAGGTAACAGAGTCAACCAAACTATCTTCCAATTATATCTATATAGCTACCATCCACCACTGGATGTCAATCTGACCCATTGGGATTCTAGAAGTGCCCCAACACTCCCTTTACCACATTCGAGTCAACATTTAGTCAACCATTTTATCTTAGCTTTAGCAATAATTTATAATACCATTTGGACTACTTATCGAGTATCATAGCTCAGAAATCCAGAGTATCTTTAGGTCAATATCGGTCTTGACCATTATATCTAGAGTTTTTCCTTTTGTTCAGCACAGTCAGGGACAGAGGCCATCATCCTCCTCCCATAAGAACTATGGCATATTACTTTTACTATCCACCAAGAGAGGGAGGTTGTTGTGATTTCTCACTCAATCACTCTATAATTCTGTAGCTCTGTTTATCATCTTGATTAGAAAAACCCTGTCCAACAATTCCTGTACCCAGAAACAAAATTTCCTTCTCAGTCCACTTGAAACCCGAGAGCTGCACATGCTCTCCATTTTCAGGGAATGGTCACCAGACTCATTCCTCTATTCATGAGGAGTTATAAACCTATACTAGATTTAACCCTTCATCAAATCAATAATTATTACTACTACAGATCCTTTCCATTCGTTCAAATTTCTATTTTAGTTTAAAGATTAGTGTCCTTTAGCATAATTCCACTCCTGTAAGATTGTCTATCATTTCCCAAAGGAATGATATGCTTCCTTAAAGTAATTCAAGAATATTTTCATATTAATCTTGCATGAGTCCAAGTAGGCCAAGTGTTGTAACCATGCTCTGATACCATCTTGTAACACACCCACAACAACGAATAATTTTATTTTTTTTCTCCAGGGTCATAATCTCAAATTCTATAGCCAAACAATTCTCTAAGACTGGATGGTCTAGTATTATAGTTAAATGCATAACCTTTCGGTTTCTTAGTGCAAGTTTAAGGGCATACATGACCTTCCCCTTCACCCTACTATGAAAACTCATAGTGTCGGGCGTTATCTAATTTTGTGACTTGGTCTACGCGATTAATTTCCAGGTGCAAGTTTCTCTCACGTGGCCATGGGTTGTGACCACTTGCCTACCCAAAAGGCATTTCGAGACTTCACATGTCGGGTATTCTACATGTGAATTACCGTGACTTTCCCAATCTATAAAATCCAATAGGGTCCTAGCACATTCTAGTTGTTCCCTTATCCTCCTCCATGTGACCACTACCCATGACCATAGGCTTAACCTAAATGACGCATCGCATTTCACGACTTCGGAACTTTCGATGCAAGGCTCCCCAACTCCTCCAAATCTCGAGTTCCGAAAGGGATTAACAACTGTTGGATCCCTTCTTTGTCCTCCGTTCATGTGACCATTTACTTTGACCCGGAGCCTAACTCCAAGATGCGTCAGAACTTCGCATATCGCAAGTTCTCACGACTTCCTTCTTTGACTTTTCTACCCTGCGAGTCAACGAAATGATGAGATCTTGCAACATGTCCTCCTTAATGGACAACCATGATTAACTCACGATTTTTCATATCGTGAGTTTGAACAATTATTCTCTTTGACCTTCTTGCTCTGTGAGTCAGCAAAATGCTGAGATCTCTCCACGTGTCCTCCATAATGGAGAACCATGATCAAATTGTGATTTATCATATCGCAAGTTCGAATAGTTATTCTCTTTGAACTTCTTTCTCTACAAGTCAGTGAAATGATGATATCTCGCCACATGTCCTCCTTAATGGATGACCATAATCAAATTGCGATTTCTCATATTGTGTGTTCGAACAATATCTTCTTTGAACTTCTTGCTTTGCGAGTCAGTGAAATGTTGAGATCTCGCTACGTGTCCTCTTTAATGGAGGACCACGATCAAATCACGATTTCACATATCACGAGTTCAAACAGTATGTTCTTTGACCTTCTTTCTTTGCGAGTCAGTGAAATGCTGAGATCGCGCCACATGTCCTCCTTAATGGACGACCATCATCAAATCGCGATTTTTCAAATCGCGAGTTCAAACAGTATGTCGTTTGACCTTATTTCTTTGCAATTCAGTGAAACGTTGATCTCCCACCATGTGTCTTGTTGTGATGGATGGTTCAAAATCTCCTCCCTTGGTTCCATTGTTGCACCACACCTGGAAACACCATCGTTCGACACATGCATCCCTACATGCTCTTGATATGATACCCACATTTCCTTGATCGAATGATCTAGAAGGGTCCCAAAGGGTCCTTAGATCTATGGTCTGTGGTGCTTCGCGACTCCAAGTTTCGAGGGTTTTGGTTGCACCAGCCCGTAATCTTACCGATGCATGAACTCCCAAACTAATAGATCCAACAATCAAGGTGGATCTCGATAGATCCTTAGATTAATGATCCACATTATTTTGTGACTTTGGGTTTTGGATTTCAAAGGATCCGTCCCCTTCATGATGGCTACCAACGTCTATCAAACTTGCAAAGACTCAAGGATTCGAGGTGGTAATGCCTATGCTCCATCTTCAAATATAATGGTCATGACAGACCTCATATCCTCCCAAAAGGATCTCATCCATTCATTTTCCAAATGAAATAATATTCCCTTTTGATACTTAAATCTTGCTATTCTTCCTGTGATTTGTCAGTTATGAAGGACTTAATAGCTTTGCATTCTTTCTCTTAGAATTGAATCTTAGAAGAGTCTTACGTGCACCCCTTGCACTCATTCATCAATTCTAGGACTTAAGTGGGTCTCGGTCTCTGCTTTCCTCGCAGGGAGCCTGTTCATATCTTCACTACCTCTCCTGAGCTTAACAGACTTCGTCCTCCAATGGATTCAAAACGATTAGGAAGGTTGACATTCGTACATGAAACTATGTCCACGGTCGACGAACACACAGTTCATGACTCTGGCTTATGCTACCACGGGACACAAGTATTTACGAGTATAAAACATGTCCTATCCATATGATTTCCTACTTGACTAATTACACAATTAGGTAGATACAAAATAAGGAATACAATATATCCATTAAGTAAACATGCACATTTCTGAAAACATTCACAGTATATCCAATTTCAGTACACAGTTACAGCTCAATTACACAGGGTAGGAGAATACTTATCTATTATAGGTTGTCACCAAATATTTGACTATGGGTGTTCATCCTTCCACCCGACCATAGGCTCAGAGGCATTCAATATTAGCAATCTGGCCACCCCCATGCCAAGACATGATATCACCAGGGAGCTCTTTCAATTCTCAAGGATTCTTTGTTTCAACTTCATCACAGGTTATGCTCTCTGTGGAATTTTAGAGGTTTCCCTCTCTATTATGGTCTCGTCGAGGTTTATCATATTCTCTCCCATCATCAAGATCATGACCTTCTGATCATCATCCACTGGAGAGCTTAGCGCATATCCTTTATGTTCTTGCACTTTCGTCTGGTCTCTCCCTCTTGCTACTCCTCTCTTCTCATTCTCGTGTGTATGTATCTTACCTTCCTTATGTCAAAAGGAATCTCGGGTCTGCTTGGTCTGCCAGACCCTGCGGTACTTTGGGCTAATGTTCTGCAGCTAGACCATGCTTCCATTCATGGGGGTAGTTGATAATTCAACTACTGGTCCTTTCTTCATTAACTCATTTCTCTCCTTGGGATCCAAAGGAGGTTTTCATCCTCATCAAGGGAAATTTGGGGTTATTTAATATAATGAATCCTCTCGTATAGTTTTCAAATTCTTCCCCTAGTGATATCATGTCTAGTACTTTCAAGGATTCACCCCCATAGTCAGTTATTGGCAACTCAAACACTAATACATTTATATTTTCCACATGCCTCAGCATGGAAATCCTATTTTATGGTTAATTACAAGCTGGGGGAAACATGATGTTACACCATCTAGATTAGATCATCATTGGTTTAAATTCTTAAACTCATATCCTGTAAAAAAGGGGATTGAGGCACAAATGGGATTATACCCAGTAAACACTTCTTATCCTAATGCATCCTTTATTAAGACTGGTACGCACCACATGACAAGCACACTGAGTCGTTGGCCATAGATAGAATGAACAATGTCGGTGTGAGGTATATGCTTATCCGAAATCACAAGAAGGGCCAACTACAACCAAAATTTCCTCTAGATATATGATTCTTAAGGAGTAGAAGGAAGACTGAAAAGAAACAATCTTTGAAGGAAATGTTAAATATAAAAATTGAAATGGGTTGACTGTAGTTTTAATCGCATTTGTCAACACAACACTCATTAATACATCAATAAATCCGTTATCTAAAATAGACAAGGAAACAAATATTCTAAAATTCAAAACTTTAATTCAAGGGAGAGTGCCACTGCCATTAAGGATCAGTTACAATGCAACAACGACTACAAGGGAAAGAAACACATGCATAAGATTCAGCCCAAAAATTCCAAATTCGCCTTAATTTATGCCAAGAAAAATGTGGGATGTGGTGCTCTCTTTGGCTACAAAAATATCGGACAACTCTAGAAGGAAAAATGAAATATAGTACATCAAATTGCATTAAAACGATTTTAAAATAATCACAGGCAAGGATGGGATCCAATGCTCAACGATTTTAAGAGACATATATCAATGAAACGTTTTCAACTTATCTAACAGAGGATCAAATAAGGAATTTCCAGATTTAAGGACTCTCATTCTATAAGGTAATGGAAGCATTGAAAAGTGTTAAGAGTGATATTAATCCAAAAATATGAAATACAACTTAATTTGTAGAGCTGGTGAGGCAATGTTTGAGCCATGCCATAATCTACAATTCATCACCCTGAAGCTCCAATGAATTCAGAGACCCAGTACAAGTGAAACAACTTATAAACTAAATACACTACAATATTCATCATTAATAATATTCATATACAAAAAAATTGACTGAATTACAATGAAAATTTACACGTGCGTACCAAATCCGAAGGAAAAGAACCCATAGTCATTGTCCCATGCTTGCGCTCCATCCAATTCCCTCTTTCCAACCATTGAGACCTCACCGATACCTCCCAGCCAATGTTAGGGGTACTCTTCTTCCCCCTGAGCCCTGGGGCCACACACACAATACCAGAGAATGCTAGCTCCCAGCTCGCCTCGCAAGGTCAAGCTACCACTCATTACTTGAGCTGGGTATCCCAAATCCCAGAGGATAAATTCAGCCAAGATAAAACTACGACAACATATCCTTACACAAATCAGACATGATTTATACTCCTCCTACACCATCCTTTTTATAGATTTTTCTTAGTGATTAGTTTCCCAAAACCCCATTAGTTTCTTTTTATTAAATTTAATTAGGAAAAACCTCCCCCGTACACATGTCACTCGATCCCTTAGTTGAACCAGAAAATTAATTTATTAATTAATTAATAAATTCTTATTTCCCTCACCCACCGAAAAGCATTCCTAAAAACGCTCCTTGGTGTCCCTTTATTCCCTTACATTTATTGAAATGACTTGTGCCTTACTTAAATCCTAGTTGAGTTCATAAATAGAAAGTTCCAAAGGCTAGATTCCTTACTAAGTTAGGCATTCCCCTTTTTCTTTAAGTTTCCCTATTTCTTTAAGTTTAGACAAAACAACCATTTACCCTTTTAATAATTTAATCCTCCATTACAATTTTTACTTTAATAAATAATGTTTGAATTTTATTTACCCCCTTCTTGTTACAAGTCTATTTTTTTTTTCTTTGATCACATGTTCTACTTAGACCTAGGTTTTAATTTCACTAGGTTGGGTGATAGTTTTTAAGGGAACAATTATTTATTAAACTTTACTCATACCATCATCTATTTTAAGGCCAACCAGGTCCTAAGGAGGCATAGTTTTGTAGGTGCTAGGTTTATTAACTTACCCGAGTTAAAACAACGACATGCCCTTCAATATGCACTATGTGCTCCAAGGGTGCCACTCACTTGCCTTCCTATTTTATTTGCACGACATGCCCTTCAAGACACACTACGTGCTCCAAGGGTGCCACTTGCCTCTTGACTAAATTTGGTAGATGTCAAACCCCAGGAGTCAATACTCTGTCAGGTGATCTTGGGGGAGACTAAGGGCCTCTAAGGAATAAGGACCTTGCCTTATTGCACACCTCTTAGAATCATCATGAGTGGTTGTCATAGTCTGCCCTCACAGCATCGTGGATCTCTCAAACTAGGTAATCGTTAACCTACATTTCGAGCCACGACAGAAGTGCTAGTAAGCTGCGGCAGGGATGTTTCCACACCTCTCCCTCAATGTCTCTGGTTGTCGTGTGTGACCCCTTTACTCCAAATGTGAGTATGGTCGGAAAGTTATCGTCAACCTGCATCCATCAATGAAACATGTCAACGATAACAATAAACATCATAATATCTAATCATATGTACATATGTCACATCAACAACATTCAAACCCTAACAATACACTCTCTGAATCGATCTGGAGTCCAAGGATTTTCATCGATGCCTCGACATCCTTTAACGTATAGAGTCCTGCAAACTCAAGAGAACCCAGTCAATAACACCTGCCAATGTAAATAAAACAAAAATAACATATCATCAAATCCACAATATCTCATAATCATAATCAAAACAACCAATAGTATAATGACTCGGATCACTTGCATGCAAGTTTCCTCAAAGAATAAGTCTGCTCAATGCACGCAAGAGTGGGATGTTACATACACCCCCTCTTGTTTTAAAATTCATCCCGAAGTTTCACAGTATGTAAGTGCCGAAATAAAGTGTATCACAGTATCATATGTCTAGATATCAAACAAAAATAGAAACTACTGACGCATATCATATGTGTCCTCCCAGGTCATCGAGTGTGGACTATAGTTGTCCCACTGGACCTTGACCTGATCTACTGTTTGATGCTATAGTTGTCGAATGTGATGTTATAGGATGTGGATTGGCTCCATCGTGAGCACACTCTCATCCAATACCTGTAAGGAACTCATGTCAATAACATGTGTAGGATCAATAACATAATGTCTCAAAACAGATACGTGAAAAACATCATGCATACCCCTCAAAGAATCAGGCAAGGCTAGTCGATAGGCCATAGGCCCATTGTTTTCCATGATCTCGAAGGGTCCTACAAACCTAGGAGAGAGTTTATCACCCTTTCCAAACTTGATCGAACTATTATGAAGTTTCACCCGCAAGAAGACTCGATCGCCAACTTCATAACTACGGTCAACACAATGTGCATCGAAATAACTCTTATGTCAATCTTGCGCTTCTTTGATCCTTTGTATTATTGTTTTCATTTGATATTCCATTTCTTGGATCACTTTTGGTCCCACCAGAACCCTATCCTCAAGATGATCCCAACTCAAAGGCATCTGACATGGTCTCTTGTAAAGAAACTCGAAAGGCGCCATATTAATGGTGCTTTGATAACTATTATTATATGCAAATTATACCAGTAGAAATAATTCTTCCCAATTGTTCTGTTGGTCCATCACGTACATACGCAACATATCCTCCAATATTTAGTTTGTTCGTTCGGTCTTCCCATCTATCTCCGGGTGATACGCGGTACTAAAGTAAAGTTGGGTTCCCAAGGCCTCTTGGAAACTAGTCCAAAATCGTCTTGTAAACACCAATCATCTATCGAATATAATCCTCTTAGGCAAGCCATGCAGACTCACAATATCATTGATGAAAAATATAGCTATGTCAGGTGCCTGATACATCGTACACACATAAATAAAATTAGAACTCTTCGTCAGAGTGTCGACTACCATAAAAATCGAGTCGTGTCTCCTTGCTATCACTGACAATCCAACAATGAAATCCATCAAAATGGCCTTCCATTTTGATTCTGGAATAACGTGTGGTTGTAGTAATCCTACTAGATGTCTATGTTCAGCCTTCACCTGCTGACATTCTAGCCATATTTCCATGTAGTTGACTATGTCTGCCTTCATTCCTTTCCAGAAGATTAAGGGTTTAAGGTCTACCCTCATCTTTGTGACTCCAGGATGAGCCATGTACACTTCTCTATGAGCCTCATTTAGGATCAAAATCCTTAACTTGTCATTGGGAGGTACGTAAATTTGACTTTTGAATCTCAATAATCCGTCGTTGTCCATAGTAAATCCCTAAAATTTTGGTACCATCATTTTGTTTTGTTTGATAAAATCCTTGACCTATTTGTACCATTCATTGTCGCGCTGTAAAGTTAGAATATTTTCAGGTAGATTCCTCTAAAGAGGCATCACTGAAAATATGCATGGTGTTGGCCCTTGACCAAGTTTTGGAGAACCTTGGTCATGTTTGACTAATTTTGGGACTTCGACAGGATTGTCAAAGATGGAGTGCAAGGCGAAGTGGATATTGCGGGATCTCGCCCCCTTTTTGAAGGGATTTTTGGGTTAGAGTTTATGTAACAGGTATGGGATGTCAGCCCATGGCTTTTACCCATGTTTAGGCCTTTTTTAATGTATAAATAAAAAGCTAGGTGAAGTAAGTAGAAGGAGAAAATGTAGTAATCTAATGTTGTGCTAACTGCAAGTGATTGGATCTATGTGACCAAGTAAGCTCTGTGCATACTGTGTGTTGAGAACTTACAGAGTTGAGTGCAAGTGATTGTAGGTAGGCTTTGTGCTCTAAACTAGCTCAGGGAAGGAGGATTTGGCGAGGTGCATGCATATCTCATGTCCTATGTGGAGTGGATTTTTGAGGCTCTTTTCTTGTAGAAGATTGACTGAAGACAATAAAGAAGAAGAAGAGTTGGTGTATGTAGCTCCAGGTTGAGGGTGAACCACGTATATCCTGTGTTGTGATTGTTTTATACATTATGACTGCTATGTTATTGATGTGATTTATGCTTAGTGCAGTGATATATGTTAGATACAGTTGATATAATAATAGTTTAGTGCTTATGTTATGATAAATTCTAGATCTGATCTCTTTCCACATGCTAAGTGATTGGATGTGTTAGATCTTGTGAATACTGCATTGTTCTATAATTAGGGTTTATTCCTGCGATGTGAATAGGGGTTGAATATTAATGAATGTTAACTGCTAAGGGCTCTGTTAAGTATTGTGATCGCAGATTTGTGTCCTAGATAGGTTGTAGACACTTGAGTCCTGCAACCACCCCTGCCTCTACCTCGGGTGAGACTTCATCTGTTTCACAAGTGTTGTTGAAATGGATGATACTTAGGGTTTTGTTGGTGCGTTGTTGAAGCATTGAACCCAGGGTCTTCTCCTATGCCAAAAAATGGTTCTTTTTCTAGGACCTGAAACTGTGATTGCGGGGAACTGAAGAAAATAGAAATCTACATGCGTAGATCTGTTGCTTTGGTGTACAATATTGTACTTGACTTGCGAAGCTCTATGCTAAGAAAGGAATCAGATCTAAAGAAAAGAGTAAGATCTTAAATCTTTGTGCTCTGAGAAAGGTAAGATAAGTGAAATTTTTTGTTTCGAAAGAATGGATCTAGGAATGATTGATAGATTTTTTCCTAGTCTAAAAACTAAGGCACAACTAGAAGAAAGAACATTGGATGTGAGTAGATCTGATAGAAATAGTGAAAGATATGTTATCCCTATGCATAGAAAGAATTTTTGGACTAAAAAATGGATGCAGGACCCTAGAAATAATTTTTTTCAGGTTAGTTACTATGATCCCAATGCACAGTACAGGAAAGGTTGGGGATCATTCAAAATAAAGAGAGGATTAAATATCTGTGATAGTTGCAGAAGACCGGGACATCTTGCTAAGGAATTCCCTGGTAGAGGTCCTAGTTGTCTTTGTTGTAAATCTATGGACCATGAAGTTTTGGATTTCCCTAGAATGATTGCCAAAGTTGAAAATATGAACATGAGACAAGAAAACCGTGATACAGGCTAAGAAACTAAGGATATGATGGAACCCCAGAAAGAATCAGAGACTATATTATTATAGATGAAAGAAACCCTGAATAATCAGAGAGACATCAAATTATCAGAGATGTTAAAAGAAAAGGAGTGTATAGAAACAAGAATAGGAGACTTCGACATAGACTGTTTTCTGGATGCAGAAAAACAGGTGAATATCATGACAGAAAGAACTTGGGAAATTTTGGGAAAGCCTGATATGGTTCCTTCATTGGGAGGAATATGATTATTTAGAGGAAAGATGATAACCCTATGTGAAAGAATTACCCAGACATATATGAGTGATCATGGAACTTCGACAGAGGAAGAATTTGAGGTCACTAAATTTGTTGAAAACAATGCACCATTTGCTATTTTGCTAGGAAAAACTTTGATTGAGAAAGATAAGATACAAAAAAATAAAATAAGAGGAGGATCTAGAAAAAAAATAAAATAACTAAGGGATTTCATGGCTAGGAGAATAATGCACTTAACAGAAGAACATGAGGACAATTCGAAGATACTAATAACTAGAGACCAGATTGTCGAAGTTGAAAGAACGAAAGAAGGCTTAAGAAACATGACCATGCAAGAGAGTAGAGAACCTACTCCAGAAAGAGAAGAAGTATTAACCCCAGAAGACCATTAGCAACGGGAAGTTACTATGTTGAATACAGATAAAAATAACAATGGAAAGAGAAACCCAGTGACTCAAATCATAGGAAAGAAAGCTAAAAAACTCAGTAAGAAGAAAACAAAGTTAGAAAAATTGTAGGGAGTTCCAGAGAGAAATTCACAAAAGAAATATTTGCAGAACTTGAACTTCACCGAGATATCAGAACAACATAGATTGACACTTCACCACGACAAAGAAATGTGAATATTGGAGGCATCTTGACCATTAGACCGACACTCCAGAACGGTTCGATTCACAGTTATGGCCAGAAATATCACCATTAGACCATTGGGACCGCACCATAACGAATGAAATTACATTGATTATGGTGTTCCGACCCATTGGAGGAATCGGTTACAATGTTATATATTTATCCCGTCGAGTGTCACACCGAGAACACTTTTGTAAACATTGATTATTCAAGCCCACTGAGAACTAGTTTCTTTGCGCTGTGCCTATTGAGACCTCACTACCCATTTTGTTACATTGAGAGTTTGATCACCAACCTAAGATACCTTATTTCGAGCATGCATGTCGGATGACTTAAACATGGTAGATAAATCTATTGAAGAGATCCTCATTGAACTCATGGTTGAGAAGGTCATGTCCATTGGATTTCAAACCTCATTGACAAGAGGAGTGCAAGAATTATCGTCGAATGTTGATGGATCTGGACCATCCCAAGCTGCAACAGACAAACAAATCAAGAATTGTGATGAGTTGGAAAATGTGAAGCTCATTGCATCCATCCTACCCGACTATATCCCACCTTTGGTTGGTGTGGTTAGTTATGACAGTGTCCCGAGGGACTTCAACAACACCTTGATTACTGCGTATCTCTCGAAGGGGATACGCGCAGTAGGATCACAATTAGGATAGATCATGACATTGAAGATCAATGACTATAACTTGGGATATCACAAGAACTATGGCATGCTTTCCCCACATAATTATTTGACCAAGACGAAGGGGAAGAATTCGAATATCATCCCCCAACCATGGACCATGGACATTACAAGGTCCACCATATTGAACGTAATGAAGATACCCTACTTTGGAAGGCATCAGGAGGTTAACGTGTACGTTAAGATCCTACTATCGTGATTCCATGGAGGCTATCTAAGGTTGGATAGACACATCATCATAGATATGGTGTTGATCCATAGGACCATCAGATTGAGCATGCAAAGACTAGACCCACAAGAATTTTATCTAGGGAAGGCTGCATATTGCACTCTGGCACAGAAAATCAAAGACACCTATGACGATGTGGAAAAGGGGAACCGAGGCTACAAGGTAGCCTTCATCTAGAGTGGGGTAGTGTGCCTATCTTGCCAATTGATCGTTAGTAAGCTAGTAAGGAAGAACAAACCCACATAGGTCATGGGGTTCATTTTTTACCTCGCGGAAAAATGCATTGAAGGGATACAAATAAATTGGGCAAGCTACCTCGTCAACTAGTTAGAGAAAGACTTCCACGAATATCAGGATTAGGGATACGAGTTCCATTTTAGTTGGTTGTTGATCCTCATCACCTTCATTGCTTGGGATATGCCAGAAGGAGTGACCTTCCCTGAGATTGAACCATCCAAACCCCTAGTTGTGAAGTTCACCATGCTATGGTATTCAAGCGACATGGAGAAACAATGAAAGTCAAACGTGGTGTTCCACACCTACTACTTGCAGTTTAATAGGGAAATTGAGTCTTTCGCTTGTATGACACCAAACACCCTGCACAGGTTCAGGCCCCTTGCAAAGTTCCGCACAGATTGACATTTTATTTATATCACTGCACGTGAAGATGAACATAAAGAAGAGCTCGAATATTATTATGAGCTCATAGAGGAGGACATGGAAGAAATAACTAAGGAATGGCCCACAAATTTCCTTATACCAGTAGACCAGGAAGAACTTTCTGAACCCGACCTCATTGGAAGTCCTGTCATTACTCATGAAGAGTATGATGCACCTAGCAGTAGTAGAAGGAAGAATAAGGAAGAGGCACATGAGCTGAACAATGCATCAGAAGAGACTGCTTTAGACTCACCTAGAAGGGGAGGTGATGACGAAGTAGAAAAATAAGACAATAAGAAGCAAGGTGAAGTAACATCACCTAGGGATCCTCTTGATGAAGCTGAAGCATCCAAGAAAATAAAGGTTTCCTGCATGAAACCTACATCGTGGAAGAAGTCCAAAGATAGTAAACCACAGATGCAGACTATGCTCACGATGGATGACATAGATCTCATCATCGTCGCTTTCTTAGATACCTCATAAGATATCTTACAATGCAATGAAGCCAAGCAATAAACTGTGTATTATAGAATTGAAGAAGATCTAAAAGGGGTACAACAAGCCCTCCAATCTAGCCCTGCAGTGTCTATTGTGCCCCCGTCAGCTGAAGGAATTGAGTTGGGAGATGAACTTTCTTAGTTCCGAAAAATAACAGATGTGACCGAAGCTCACCTTCGTCGCATGTAGGAAGAAAAAGAACATGCCAAAGAGGCCTTGAAGAAAGAAAAAGAGGAAGCCATAGAGAAACATCAGGTTGTGCAGCAAGAAAGAGATTAACTCCAAGCCCAACTTGCAGAGGACAGAGTGAAGATCTAATAGGAGAAAGAATAGTTTCTCACCAAGAAGATTGGAATTAAAGAAGTATTCACTAGATCACTTCACTCTGTGACAGGGTTAGAATAGATGGAAGAAGACCCAGTAGAGAGTCAAGTGGTGAAGCTCATTGAAGCCATTCAACAACTCCAACAAAGAGTAGCAGAACTAGAGTTACAAGCAGTGCCAATCACTCCATAGGAAGTGTGAGACTAGAGATAAGAAACTTCCCTAAGCATAGTATAGAGAATCAAGGCATTGGCCTTAGAATGTTAACATATTAGCAGTCAAAGTGCATAGACTTACGAACGCCTCGTACAAGACCCTGAACTAAGGACAATGGAATCACAGCTTCAGGAGGAAAAGCAACAAGAAAAAATAGTACAAGTGCAGTTGAAGCCAATGTCAACCGTTAAGAGGATGAAACGGTCCCAAGAAAAACACATGGTTAAGAAACAGGTCCATGTTATCCAAAGTAAAGTCATGGAAGTGACTCAGAGGATCCAACCAGTGCAGGATGAAGCTTGCACACTCTTTGGGGAGATTGAAGTACGAGGTAAAAAACTGGAACAAATGGTCACCATAGTGGAACAATGCTTGGAAGGACCTGTGAACGAAAAGGTTATTTAGGAATTCACTGAGCATGAGGCTCTGGCGAAGCAATAGGTCGAAGCGGCTCAAGCCAAGCTCGAGGCCTTTGAGCTAGAGTTACCCAGATCAGAGTGACTTGGGATGAGTCACAGGTGAGTGTTGGGGGCCTGTTGGCCCTTGACCAAGTTTTGGAGAACCTTGGTCACGATTGAACAATTTTGGGACTTCGACAGGCTGGTCGAAGATGGAGCGCAAGGCGAAGTGGAGATCACGGGATCTCGCCCCCTTTTTGAAGGGAATTTTGGGTTATGGTTTATGTAACGGGTATGAGATATCAACCCATGGGTTTTCCCCATGTTTAGGCATTTTGTAATGTATAAATAGAAATCTAGGTGAAGTAAGTAGGAGGAGAAAATGCAGTACTGTAATGTTGTTCTAAGTGTAAGTGATAGGATCTATGTGACCAAGTAAGCTCCATGCATACTGTGTGTTGAGAACTTGCAGAGCCGAGTGCAAGTGATTGTAAGTAGGCTTTGTGCTGTAACCTAGCTCAGGGAAGGAGGATCTAGCGAGGTGCGCACAAATCTCCTATCCTATGTGGAGTGGGTTTTTGAGGCTCTATACTTGTAGAGATTGACATAATACAATAAATAAGAAGAAGAGTTGGTGGACATAGACCCAGGCTGGGGGTGAACCACGTATATCCTGTGTTGTGATTTTTTTATGCATTATGAATGTTATGTTATTGATGTGATTTATGCTTAGTGCAGTGATATATGTTAGATGCAGTTGATATAATACTATCTTAGTGCTTATGTTATGAATAAATGCTAGATCTGATCTCTTTCCATATGCTAAGTGCTTGGATGTGTTATATCTTGTGAATACTGCGTTGTTCTGTAATTAGGGTTTTTTTGGCACAGGGGAATACCTAGGGTTCAACGCTACAACAACGCACCAACAAAACCCTAACTACTGACCCTTTCGGCAACACCTGTGAAGCAGATGAAGTCTCACCCGAGGTAGAGGCAGGGGCGGTTGTAGGAATCAGATGTATGCAACCTTACATGGGACACAGATCTGCGATTCTAACACTTAACATAGCACTTAGCAACATTCATTCATCAATATCCAGTTCTTAGTTACAGTGCAGTTAAATTCTACTTTCAGCACAAATAAACCCTAACTATAGAACATCACAGTATTCCTCTAAATCTAAAATATTTAAGCACTAATAACATGTACATAAGTAAGATCTAACATCCATCCACATTATTAAGAACAAAGAATCAACAGATCTATCTATCATTCAGCTATATTAAAGAACTAAGAAAGTAAACACATAAACATATCAATACATCACACAAAGCATAGCAACAAAATATGTAGGTGGTTCACCCCCACCCTGGGGCTATGTCCACCAACTCTTCTCTTCTTTATTATTTTTGGTCAAGATATCTATAGGCACATAGCATCCAAATCATACTCTGCAGAAGACATGAGATCTGCACGTACTCTGCAAGATCCTCCTTCTTCTAGCTAGGGTACAACACTAAACCCTCACACAGTCTCTTATAGTTACTTGCACTTAGCCTTGCAAGCCTCACACAGTAGCACAAAGCACTTGCAACTCTTGATCACATAGATCGAATATCAACACTTAGCACTTCTTAGCACTGACTCTTTATTACATCTCTTAGTCTTCTATATATATTACAAAATAGGCCTAAGCATGGGTAAACCCATGGGATGACATCCCCATACCCGTTACATAATCCCAAAACCCAAAAATCCCTAAAAAGGGGATGATATCCTGTGATCTCTGCTTTGTCTTGCACTCTGCCTTCGACAGCCTATCGAAGTCCCAAAAATGGGTCAAAGATGACCAAAATTCCTCAAAACTTGGTGAAGGGACAATAGGCCCCCAACACTCACCTATGACTCGTCCTAAGTCACTATGATCTGGTTATTTTTTCTTCAAAAGACTCGAGTTTGGATCAATATGCTTCGACTTGTTTCTGTGCCATGACCTCCTGTTCAACTAACTCTTGGATGACTGCTTCGTTGACAGGTCCCTCTAGGTGTTTTTCTGTCGTAGTGACGGATTGCTCCAGTTCTGCTCCTCGACCTTCGATCTCTGGGAACAATTGGCAAGACTCATCCTGTACATATTGGAGCCTATGATTTAATTCCATAACTATGCTCTGAATGTTGTGGACTTGTTGTTCGAGGGTGTATTTCTCCTGGGATCGTTTCATTCTTTCCACAACTTTCAGGGGCTTCAACTGCGCCTGTATTGTCTTTTCTTGTTTCTTTGCTTCCTAGAGTTGTGACTCTAGTGCCTTCAATTCTGGATTCTCAGTAAGTTGTTCATACATATGGGCACTGCGATCACTCAATTTCTTGCATTCCATGGCAAGGAATTTTATTCTTTCAACTACGCTCTAGGCAGTTGCTTCTCTTTGATCCATTACGTCCTGCGAGGTGTCAGGCACTATGCAGAGCTCTAAATCTTATATTCTTTGATGTAGTTTCTAGATAGATTCTACGAGCTACTCCACTTGATGCATGAATCGATATTTTTCCCTTGGTTATAATCCTTTCACAGAGTGGAGTGCTCTATTGACTGCTTCTTTCACTTCGAGTTGCTTCACGAGCAACTGTTCTTTTTCTTGTTGCATTTTTGTTTTCTCTTCTTCAAACATGGCCTCGAGAGAAACCTTCTCCTGTTCTGCAACTCTACGTTGTTCTATGATTATGCCTTGAACCTTCTTCAAGGCCTAGGTGGCTTTTTATGTTTCTCCTTTTCCACGACTAAGATGAGCTTCGACCGCATCAACTAGTCGGCGGAGTTGGGCTGGCTCATCTCTCAACTATGGTTCTCCCGATGGAAGGGGTGCAGTGGAAACTACGTGACTAGACTGAAGGGATTGATGTACTCCTCAGAGTTAGGCCTCAATTATTTCAAACATTTCCTACTGCTTGGATTCTTGTTTCTCCATAATTTCCAGCGAAGCGTCGTTGAGAGCTGTTATGATGAAGTCAAAATCATCGGTAGTGAGTATAGTCTGCATCTTGGTCATAGTGGCTCTTGATTTCTTCCGAGAAGAAGGTTAATGGGGAGAAACCTTAATGTTCTTCAAAGGATCAGCCTCATATCTAGACAATGTTACTTCTCCTTGCTTTCGTTCAGCTTCCTTGCCATTTATCTCTTCAACTTCGTGATCACCCCCTCGGTCAGGTGATACTGAAGAAGTATTTCTTGAGGCGCTGCTTAACTCTTGGGCCTCTTTAGTATTCTTCCTTCTTCTGGTTCCAGGTGTGTCCTGTTCTTTGTTGTCCAGTTCAGGGTCACACATTTCTGCAAGGTCATCGGGGATAAGGAGGTCTGCGAACTAGTCCTTAGTGATCTCCTCAAGGTCCTCTTCCATGAGTTTATAGTATGACTGAAGACACTCCTTATGTTTAGTGGCTTCTGCTATAATGTATATGAAGTGTCGATCTGTGCGAAACTTCATCAGGGGTCAGAACCTGTGTAGAGTGGTCAGATTCATGTGAGGTTCAACTTCGGTGGATTTCTTAAGTTGAA
Source organism: Picea glauca (assembly GCA_000966675.3). NCBI lineage: Eukaryota > Viridiplantae > Streptophyta > Pinopsida > Pinales > Pinaceae > Picea > Picea glauca. The sequence continues at coordinate 145,331 of JZKD02S2083376.1, read as the reverse complement.
GGTAATATGTCTGGAAAACAACGTTTGAATGCCACTATTTTTTCATATCGCTCGACTACCAGAGCATGGTGAACTTCACAAAAAATGGCTCGAACAAATCAATATCGAGGAAGGTCACACCTTCCGGCATCTCCTAGGAAACAAACACGATGAGGATCAGGAGCTAGCTGAAGTGAAACTCATAGCCCTAATCCTGTGCTTCATGGAAGTCTAGTTCCAACTGATTAACCTGGTACTTCACCCAACCATTTATAGGCCTTCCACACACTTCCCTGTGATGTAAAAAACAAAGCATGTGGCCTGCGTAGGTCTGTTCTTTCTTACTAGTTTTCTAGCTATTAGTTGGCATGCTAGGTGCATTGTACCATTATGGATGGAAGCTACCTTGTAGCCTCATGTCCCCTTCTCAACATCAATGTATGTATCCTTGATCTTCTGGGCTAGTGCGCGATCTATGGATTTTCCTGGATAGAACTCCTGTGGATCGGGTCCTTGCATACCCAACTCGGTGATCCTATGGATCAACGTCCGATTGACTATAATACGACGGTCTATCCATAAGTAGCCACCATGGTAACCTGAAAGTAACAGCTTGACACATGCATTGACTTCCTGGTCCCTTCCAAAGTGTGGGATTTTCATGACATTTAACAGGGTGGATTGCATGAGGTTCATCATCCATGGTTGGGGGATTATCTTTGAGTTCTTCCCCTTCATCTTGGTCAGGTATTTATATGGGGTGAGTGTATTGTAGTTTTTTCAATCTCCTAGTTTGAATTCATTGAAATTCAACGTGGCGATCTTGTCCTATTGTTCTTGAACTGCGCGTATCCCCTTTGGGAGGTATGCAGTAACCATGGTGTACTCGAAATATCTTGGCACACTATCGCGACTCACCGCACTGGCCAGAGGCGGGATGTAGTAAGGCAATATGATCGGTATCAACATCGATTTGCTAGGTCGTATCTATGTTTGGTTCTCTTTTCTGCTGATGGTCGGGATGGTCTGGCTCTGTGAACATTCGATAGAGAGGCTTGCACTCCTCTCATTGAAGATGGTTGTACACCCATGGACATTACTCTTTCAGTCATGAGGTCGATGAGTACTTCCTTCAAAGATTCTTCAATTGCACTAATTTCTTCGGACATACACGCTCGTGGTGGAATATCTTGGGTTATAAGAGTAACTAGTCAATGCAACAGATGGATGGAAAGAGCACGATGATCACTGTTCGAAATAAACTAGTCTGCAGGCTCAGAAAATCACGGTTGGAAAAACTGTTCTCAGTGCATGGATCGACAGAATAAATAGATAACTTAGCAATCGATCTCTTGCAATGGGTGAGAAGCCTTCATTAACTCAATTTTTTTCATTATGGTGTGGACCCAACGGCCTGGTGGCGAAATTTCTGACCATAAATGTCTTTCTACCTGTTCGGGTCGTCGGTTGAATGGTTATACTGTTCCCAACGGCTATATTGTTTCTCCATGGCAAAGTTCCATGTGACATTGCTTTTATATCCCGACGAAGTTCCACTTTTGAAAATTTTCCTTCTGCGAAGTTCCCTCTGGAACCTTCTATAACTTTTCGATTTTAGCTCTCTTGTTACTTAGCTTTCTAGCCTTTTTCCCAATGAGTTTCGTCTCGGTATTCCTTTTTCCATTCTGATTCTTATCTCCTCTTGGAATAGTAACTTGCCACAGTTGAGATTTTTTCCTCGAATTCAGGGGTACTACTTCATCTGTATCTGGAATAGGTACTTCAATCTTTTACAGGTCTTTTGGTGTTCTTCCTACTTTGACATCCAAGTCTCTAGTTTTAAATAGCTTCACTCAGTTCTCCTGTTCTTCGATCAAGTGTGCGATCCTCCTAGTCATGAAATCTTTCAACTCTTGCTTCTTTTGTTCTAAGACTTCTTCTTCCTTCCTTCTAGCCTGATCTCTTTCAATTCAAGGTTTTCCTAGTAACATAGAAAATGGAGTGTTGTTCTCAATAAATTTAACAACTTTGAATGCTTCCTCCATCGAAGTTCCATTGGTACTCATAGATATCTGGGTGAGATTTCCACATAGGTCTATCAAATTTCCTCTGAATAGTCCTATTCCTCCCAATGAAGGAGTCATAGTAGGATTTCCTAAAGTTTCCCAAGTTCTTTCTGTCATAATATTCACATGTGTTTATTCATCCAGAACACAGTCAATGTCGAATTCTCCTATTCTTGTTTCCATGCATTCTTTTTCTTTGAATATCTCTGATAAGATGACATGTCGGTGGTCATTCAAGGTTTCTTTCATCTGTAGCAATACTTTATCTGATTCTTTTTGGGGTTCTACCAAGGTTTCAGTTGCTTGACCTTGCTCATTGTCTTCTTGTCTCATATTCATCCTATCAACCTTGGCAATCATTCTAGGGAAATTCAATGCTCCATGGTCCATATCTTTACAACAAAGACAACTAGGTCTTCTACTAGGGCATTCCTTAGCCAGATGTCCCAGTCTTCTTCAACTATAACAATGGGTTAATCCTCATTTTATTTTAAATGATCCCCATCCTTTCCTGTACTACACACTAGGATCATAGTAGCTAACATGAAAAAAAATCTTTCAAGGATCCTCTTTAGTCTCACTTTCACCTTTTATCAGGGCACAAAGCTCTCAAATCTTACCTCTTTTCTTCAAATATGACCTCTTTTCTTCAGATATGACCTCTTCTCTTTAGATCTGACCTCTTTTCTTCAGATCTAACCACTTTTCTTTTGGCTTAGAGCTCCACAAATCAAGTAGTACTGTGTACTAGGGCAACGATTCTATGCACGAAGATTTTCTCTTTTTCAGTTCAGATCTTCGCACAAAGCTCCTCTTTCCTCAGTTCCCAACAATCACAGTTTCTGGTCCTAACAACGGAACCATTTGTTGCCATAGGGGAAAACCCAGGGTTCAACACTACAACAACGCACCAAAAAAACCCTAACTACCATCCCTTTTGACAACACCTGCGAAGTAGATGAAGTTTCACTCGAGGTAGAGGTAGGGGTGGTTGCACGACTCAGATGTATGCAACCTTAGCTGGGACACAAATCTGTGATTCTAACACTTAACAGAGCACTTAACAGTTATCATTGATCAATATCCATTTCTTAGTTACAAAACAGTTAAATCCTACTTTCAACGCAGATAAACCCTAACTATAGAACATCACAATATTCCTCTAGATCTAAGATATTTAAGCGCTAAGCACATGTACATAAGTCAAATCTAACATCCATCCACATTATTAAGCACAAAGAATCAACAAATATATCTATCATTCAACTATATTAAAGCACTAAGAAAGTAAACACATAAACATATCAATACATTGCAAAAAGCATAGCAACACAACATCTACATGGTTCACCCCCACCCCAGGGTTGTGTCCACCAACTCTTCTCTTCTTTATTATATTTGGTCAAGCTCTTTATAGGCACATAACATCCAAATCATACTCTGCAGAAGATAGGAAATATGTGTGCACTCCACCAGATCCTCCTTCTTCTAGCTAGGGTACATCACTAAACCCTCACACAGTCTCTTACAATTACTTGAACTTAGCCTTGCAAGCCTCACATAGTAGTACAAAGCACTTGAAACTCTTAATCACATAGATCGAATATCATCACTTAACACTTCTTACCGATGACTCTTTATTACATTGCCTAATATTCTATATATATTAAAAAATAGGCCTAAGCATGGGTAAACCCATGGGATGACATCCCCATACCCGTTACATAATCCCAAAACCCAAAAAGACCTAAAAAGGGGCTGATATCCCACGATCTCTGCTTCGTCTTGTGCTCTGCCTTCGACAGCCTGTCAAAGTCCCAAAAATGGGTCAAACATGACCAAGAATCCTCAAAACGTGGTCAAGGGCCAACATGTTTCTTCCTGTGATGTGAATAAGGGCTGAATATTAATGAATGTTAACTGCTAAGTTCTCTGTTAAGTATTGTGATCAAAGATCTGTGTCCCAGCTACATTGTAGACACTTGAGTCCTACAACCACCCTTGCCTCTACCTTGAGTGAGACTTCATTTGCTTCATAGGTGTTGTCGAAAGGGCCAATAGTTAGAGTTTTGTTGGTGCGTTGTTGAAGTGTTGAAACACGGGTTTTCCCCTGTGTCAACACGTGGTATCCGACTCAATGAATCAACCACTCTGCTCACTATTCCTTTTATGTAAATAATCTCAAAATTTTACTCGCTAAGAAATTCCGACCAATGTCGTTGTCACACATTCAAGTCACTTTGCGTAAATATGTGATGTAGACCACAGTGGTCTATTTTTAGTTCGAATTTTAGTCCAATAAGGTAGTGTCTCCAAACTCTCAAGGAATAAACAATGGCTAACAAATCCAAATCATCTGTCGCATAATTCTCCTCATGCTTTCTCAACTTTCTCGAGATGTAAGCGATCACTCGAACGTCTTGCATCAAGTCTTTTCCTAAGCCTTCCTTGGATGCGTTAGTCACTAATACATATGGGCGGATTATTCCACAAAAATTTTCCATGCTTCCACTAGTTTCTTCTTTTTTTTTAAACAGGGCAGGATTTTCGTCGATATTTCCACGCAAGTTCATCGCAATATCCATGAAAATCTTTTTTAAATCTAGTCAGGATTTTTATCTCTATAGCAACGATCTTTTGTGGCAATATCGACAAAGATTTTTCCTATCTCATTGGTCAGTGTTAACGGCTAGTTGACTATTTGATCTATATATACGTGAATTTAAGAGACTTTGCGACACAATTGCTATAGTTGCAACACTATTCTTGGCTTTTGTTTGAGCTGTTTATTTTTTCCGTCACCCATCGGTTGAACAATTCCAATTCTCGATCTACATAGCTCAGATTTTGAACTTGCAAGGTTAGTATGTTATTTTTTATTGATGTACTCATTTAACTTGTAAATTTTTGTTCAAATGTCCAAATTTCATTTA
>JZKD02S2083376.1:105599-133334 GCA_000966675.3 Picea glauca | reverse complement strand
TTATGATGACCTGTATACCAAATGGACCACATTGCGGCAAGAAAGAGACCAAGCAGTGCCAGATTTCACAAATATCTTCCATACCTTGCGCACCAAGTTGGGTATCAAAGATTCAAAGCGACATATGGTGCTCAAGTATCACGGTGCTCTGCATAGATACATCTAGACTGAAATGGAATTTCTTTACATCTCATCCTTGGGTGCGGCCTACCGATATGCCATCAAAATCGAGCAGAAGCTCAAACAAAACACACGACAATTTGGGCCTGGGAACCCCTCACAACAAAAGCCAGGAAAGGGTGGCCCCAACCCAACAAACAAAGGAAAGAGAAAAGATGGGCAGTATCAAGACAACCAGTACAAGCCGCAAGCAAAGAAGGACACCGGAAAGACAAAGAAAGATACCGGGAAGTGGTGCGACTTCCATAAGAGCCCTTGGCATAACACTGCTGACTGTTGCTCAAAGAAGTCACTGGTGGCCAAAGTGAAAACCTGTGAATCAGATGAAGATTCTGACTCCGAGATAGAACTAGAAAGGGGAAGATGAATCATTGATGTGGAACCCAGTGCCACCATTGCTACCACCAAGCTCTAGCCTGGTGAACCAGATGAGCCAGAAGAAGGAGAGCGCCTCTTCCATTCATAGATGTGGGTAAAATGCACCCTGCTACACTTCATCATTGATAGTGGTAGCCAAAAGAACCTCATCTCAGCAGAGGTCGTCAAGCGGTTGGCCCTGTCAACAAAGCCACACCCACAACCCTACACCATTGGATGGCTCCACCAAGGAAGCGATCTTTCTGTCAGCCAACAGTGTCAATTGTCATATGACATCAAGCCCTTCAAAGACGAGGTATTGTGTGATGTTTCTCCTCTCAAAGTTTGTGATGTTCTTTTGGGCCAACCTTATTTATGGAAACGTCATGCTGTATATGAGTCTAGGCCTCGTAGTGTTATTATTACTTTGAACAGGAAATTGTACAGGATACCCAAGGCAGTCCCACCTAGTGCTATTTCCTTGATCTCTGCTAAGCAATGCAGGAATGTCATCTCGTAGACGGGGAAGTTTGTCTTCTTCGTGATTCTCTCTCAGAACAAGCGAAATATCACAGCCACATCTAAGGTCTCTGCGGCCGATCTCTCCACATAGAAGAAGAAAGTATATAAGGTCGTGGAAGAATACTCGGATATCTTCTCCTCACCTACAGGGGTACCTCTGCACTACCAGGTCAAGCACCCCATCGATCTGACCCCTGACGCACCGCTTCCCAATGGGTAAGTCTATCGTCGCTCTTTGTTAGAGAATGAGGAGATCAAGTGACAGATCCAAGAACTTCTCCACAAGGGGCACATCCGCCCCAACTCATCACCTTTGTACAGAGATCGTGTTTGTACAAAAGAAAGATGGAACCTGGAGACTCTGTATTGATTACCGGGTCTGAATCAAATCACTATCAGAAACCGGTACTCGATTCCCTGAATCGATGACCTCCTTGATCAACTCACAGGGGCCAAATACTTCAGTAAGATTGATCTGAAGTCTGGCTACCACCAGGTCTCGATAGAATAGACAGATGTATTTTTATAACCCTAAATTGCACCACACATGCTTACCTGGCATCAAGCCAACTCATATCCCTTCCTTGCCAAAGCCATGCTGAATAAACTCTTGAAAATCCTCTTAAATCAAGTAAAATGCACCCTAAACTACTATTGCACGCGTTGGAACGCTGGCAGGCCTACTACTGCGTGCGTTGGAATGCTGGCTGGCCCACTACATCCCGCTTTTACCTAACAAAGAACAAAAACAGGAAAGTTGCCGACGGGACAAAAAGTTATGGGTCAGTTAACTGAAACTCCCGACCATGCATGGCCGAGAGTTCGTCCAAAACCCTAGCTCCTTCTAGCCTATAAAAGAAGGGGTAGGGGTACTATTTGGAGGAGGAAAAAGATAGCAAATAAACTCTTCCCAATTGCCGAATCCATTTGTCCCAACCTTTAGCATTTCCTCAAGCTTAAGGAGAAATAAAGCAAAGAAGTTGGAGGACAAAGAAGAGGAGGAGCCCAGGATCAGGATCGAGGAATGGTGGTCGGTCTCTATCATTATTGTAAGTTGATTCATATTGAGATTAATAAAAGAATACTTTTCCCATCCCAATGCACGAGTTATATATATTTTATTTGATTTATGCTTAATCTCTAACCCTCAAGTAGAAAAATAGCATGCATGCGTAGTGTTTTGTCTTGATTGCAGGATTGTCTTTGGAAGGAGCAGTGCAAGCAAGCGGACAAAGCGCAATGGAGGATCCACTCCAAACATCAGTAAAAAGGTTAGTAGGTCATTTCCATGCTTGTATGTGAAAAAGGGGTTTGAGTTTTGGGGTGATAGGTTAAAAGTGATTTCTTTAAGGTCATGATCTGCATACAAGTTCAGCCCTAGCTTGTTAGTCCGTACGGTATTATTTCCCAAAAACATGTATGGAAGACCGCCTTCAAGTCAAAGGAAGGACTTTTTGAATAGTTGGTCATGCCCTTTGGTTTGACAAATGCTCCAGCCACTTTCATGAGGATGATGGACGATATCCTGGGACCATTCACCAATACTTTTGTAGTGGTGTATCTGGATGACATTCTAATTTACAACAAGACTTGGGCCAAACACTTGGAGCATACTCAGTAGGTTCTACACACCCTGCGGCAGCACAAGCTATACGCCAACATGGAAAAATGCTCCCTCAACATGGACAGGGTCCATTACCTGGGCTACATCATTGATCAGCATGGCGTACATGTAGATCCAACCAAGATCCAAGTCATTCGTGACTGGCCAGCCCCAACAACACTCAATGAGCTTCGGAGCTTCTTGGGACTTGCTAATTTCTACCGCAGGTTCGTGTTGGGTTTATCCCATATTGCATGGGCCCTCAGCCAAATAAACAGGGGTGGTGGTAAGGAAATATTTGTGTGGGGCCAGTCCCAACAACAAGCGTTCGATGATTTGAAGCAGTGCTTGTGCTCAGCCCCAGTACTTTCACTACCGGACCTGCAACATCCCTTTGAGATCGAGACAGATGCTTCAGACTATGCTGTGGGCACCATTCTCACTCAGCACGACCACCCGTGGCCTATCATAGTGAGACGCTATCCGATATTGTCCGTAAGTACCCTACTTATGAAAAGGAAATGTACTCCATTATGCAAGCATGCCTCTAGTGGAGACATTACATTCTTGGGAAGGAGACAGTCATCCACACTGATCATAAGCCACTGCAGTTCATGCAGACACAGGGAAAATTGTAGAATGACCGCCATCAAAAGTGGTCCACATACTTGCAGCAATTCCAACTCAACATCAAGTATAAAATAGGAAGCACCAATCACGTCGCTGATTGCCTCAGCAGAGCGCCAGTCGCAGCACTCACCACGGTGCTGGACTCTTGCGGCCATGAGACATATGGATGGCCCCATCTCTATGAGACAGACCCTGACTTCGCCACCACCTACCAAATGTTGCGTGCAAATTCATTTTTCGATAATTTCCATCTTCAGGATGGGTTGTTATGTCATCTGGGTCATATTTTTGTTCCATCAAGTGAGTGAGTGAAGTTGATCTGGGAATCCCACTACAGTCGGGTGGCAGGACACTTCAACATCGAAACGACAGTGGCAATGCTACAGAAACATTTCTACTGGCCAAAACTTCGACAGGAGGTCAGCAAGTATATCAGGCCCTGGACTGTCTGCGCTATTGCCAAACCGACCACTAAGAGACAGGGCCTGTACACCCCTCTTCCTACTCCTGACAGGCCATGGGAATCCATCACAATGGACTACATGTCAGGCCTCCCATCCACCAAGCGGGGAAATGACTGTGTTTTTTTGGTTGTTGTTCATTTTTCTAAGATGGCAATTATGGTTGCCTGTAAGAAGAGCATCACAGCAGAGGCCACTGCCAAGCTCTTCTTTGAACTTGTTTGGGTACATTTTTGAATCCCAAAAACCATTGTATCAGATCGAGATAGTCGATTTCTCAACACATTATGGTCGAGCCTCTGGTCACTACTGGACACCAAGCTCACCAAATCCACGGCCTTCCACCCCCAGATAGATGGCCAAACCAAGGTTGTAAATCGAATGATTGTGCATATCCTTCGCATGTATAATTCAAATAACCCTCGCACATGGGATGAGATCCTTCCCTATGTCCAACATAGCTACAACCGAGTCTTTCATAGCTCAACCGGCCACAACCCCTTTCAAGTGGGGTTGGGATTCCAACCATTGGGTCCCATAGATGTTGCACTTCCCCTTGCGGTCACTTCGACTGACTCATCTCCTGCTCCAACTGAAGCTAACAAAGCCACCCGGTTCATTGAGCAGATCCAACACATCCACCAACAGGTTCAGGATATCCTACAGAAGTCCAATGACAAGTACAAATAGCGCCATGATCAACATCGGGTGCCACATAAGTTTCAGGTGGGCGACAAAGTTTGGTTGCACTTGAAAAAAGAACGCCTTATAGGGCCCCATCAGAAGCTTCACCCACTCCCTTATGGACCATACACTATCATTAAGGCCGTGGGGGATAATGCTTTTGAGCTCAACATTCGTCCTTTCCTTGGCGTGCACCCAGTGTTCAACGTGGATCTCCTTCTCCCTTATTTCCCACCATTATTGGATACCTCAGAAGTAGAAGAATAGTTGAAACCAACAGAGCTCAACCCCGACTACATACAATAGGCATCCAATGATCAGATTGTGGACAGACAGATCAAGGGCACTCGACAACAAAGGATCCAGCTTTATCGAGTCGTCAAAGTAGGGCAGCTCCTGCACCAAGGCAAGTGGCTCACCCGAGGCCCAATTCAGCAGAAATTTCCTCATCTAATGGGGGACCTCAACGCAATGGAGACCATTGCTTCCTAGGGAGGTAGGATTGATCCAGATGGATATCAGTGGCCACCCACCTTTTCCAACTTGCTAAAAACTAGCTTTTTGATAGTGCAAAAACTAGCTTGTTATGCCATGACTTTTTGTTTTCTTGCAACGTCTTCCTAATAATGTTCAACATGGTTTTATTGGATGACTCCACCAGCACGTTTCCCTGAGGGTAATAGGATATGGAATGACCCAAACCAATATGGTACTGGTTGCAAAAATCTATGAGCTTCTTAGATCGAAAAGCAATTGCATTGTCAGTTATAATCTTTCTAGGACAACCAAAATGAGACAAAATATTATTTTCTAGAAATTTAATAATGACATAATCAGTAGCTTGCCTGCTTGGTACAACTTCAATCCATTTTGTAAAATAGTCTGTAGCAGTGAGAATCCACCTATGTTGGCCTGAAGAGGGAGGATGTATTTCTACAATAAAGTCTAATCCCCATTGCTGGAAAGGAGCTTCAACAGAGATTGGCTTCAGGGGCAAAGGAAGGAGTCTCCTTTTTCCCTCGAACACCTGACATTTATGACACGAAGTCACTTTCTGATGCACATCAATGAATAGTGTAGGCCAATAAAACCTAGCTCTGAGAATTTTATTAGTTGTGGTCTTCCAACTTAGATGACCACCATAGTCTCCTGCATGAAAATCCTGCAATACTTTGTCGGCTTCATCCTTTAACAAAAAATTCAACAAAATACCTCCAGGATCCTTCCAATATAGATTGCCTTCCAGGATGCAAAATTTTAATGCTTTCAATTTCAAAAACCTAGCTTTAGTTTTGGTTAGACCAAGGGGAGCTTGTAAGTTATGCAAAACAAATATCAGGTCTGCGTAACATGGAGAGTTCAGAAATACCTCTTTCACACTTGGAGTTGCCTGCTCTCCCTATTCATCTACTGCAGCTAAGAAATTAATATCAAGAGCATGGAAATTGGATTCAGCCATTAACTTTGCTAGACCTTGACCTTTAATCAATTTAGTAGGCTTAATCTCTATGTCATACTCCATAATTCTAGAAATCCATTTTCCTCTTCGTCCATCTAGATTGTCCTGAGTTAAAATGTCTTTTACTACCACGTTCAGAACATATGTGATGGTGTGTGAATGGAGAATATATACTCTAAAATACTTTATGGCTTTCACCAGGGCAAAAGCTTGTTTCTCCATTATTTTATAATTCAGAGCAGCATCTCTTAATGCTTTACTGAAAAAGGCTATGGGTTGTTCATACCCTTCGTTGTTTTTCTATAGTAATACTGCTGCAATGGTATGTTCAGAAGTGAAAGAAAAAAGGTGAAAATCTTTGGTGAAATCAGGGCTGATCAAGATTGGAGCCTATGTGAGTGCATGTTTATTTTGTTCAAAAGACTGCTTAAATTCAGTGTCCCATTTTATTTTTGTGTCCTTTTTTAACATGTTTGTGATGTTCCTGAGAAGCTCGGCCAGGTTAGGTATGAATCTTCTCAGAAAGTTTATTTTCCCAATGAAGAATTGTAATTCTTTGATATTCCTTGGATGTTCCAGATTTTGAATGGCTTCTATTCTGCTGGGGTCTATCTTAATTCCGTCCTTAGAGATTATGTTCCCCAAATGTTTACCTTCCTCTAATCCGAAAAGGATTTTCTTAGGATTCAGAGAAATCCCAAATTTCCTGCATTTCTCAAACACTCGTCTGAGATGTCTTAAGTGATCGTCATCGGATTGGGAATAAACTATTACATCGTCCAGATAAATGACAATACATTTGCCAAGTTCTTCCACAAAAGCGATGTCCATTTCTCTTTGGAAAGTGGCCCCAGTGTTCATCAACCCGAAAGGCATTTTCACGTACATGAAGGTGCCCCAAGGCATTGTGAAGGTTGTTTTCTCTTGGTCATCTGGGTGAATGAGAACCTGGTTATAGCCTAAGAAACCATCCAGTAAGGAGATTCGGCTGGATCCAACTACCTTTTGTAATATGTGGTCCATTTTTGGCAATGGGTAGTTTTCTTTTAGGGAAACCTTGTTCAGGTTTCGGAAATCAATGCAAAGCTTGATTTCCCCAGACTTCTTTCGGGTTGGGACCAGATTTGAAACCCATTTGGAAAATCGCAAGGGAAATATGATTTTAGCATCATACATATTTTTGATTTCTTTTTCTATCAGGGGAAGTAACTTGGGATTGATTCTCCTAAGTTTCTGTCTGAAAGGTTTTTGATCTTCTTTTATTGGGATCCTATGTTTTATTATGCTCGTGTCACAAGATTTTAAATCTTCATATCCCCAAGAAAACACGTCCGCATATTCCTTGAAAAGTTCAATGTATTTGAGTTTTTTCTCAGGAGGTAAGGATTTAGAAAGTTTTACTATCCTGGGTTTCTCTTCTGTCCCTATGTTAACGTCTTCAACCTCTTTCCCACTGGCTTCAATTTTAGGTTTTTTAGCTACACCATTGAAATCAAATAAGTCTTCTAATGGAACCAAACCCCTCGGTAAGACATTAATCTTTAAATGAAAAACATAAGACTCTATCTCATCTTCACCTAACTCTTCTGAATCTACTTTATTTACATTGTCATTTCCAAAATTGGATTTATTCACATTTTCATCATCATTTTCTAAGTCTATGTTTGTACACTCGAAATCATTTTTACATTGTAGAAAACCTTCAATTTGATCATCGTTCCCAAATACCTTCCAGTATCTGATGTTGTCCGAGATAGTAGGTCTTCACTTCACCTCCACCTTGTATGGGAAAGTGGAACAAAAAGGTATCTTACATGTAGCTGTTGACGTAGCTAACCCATCTGCTAAAATATTCTGCCCCCTGGGCATCACCTGCAAATCAACTTCAGTGAAACATTTAAGGGCGTCTAAAACAACATTTCTATAAGCTCTAAGCTTGGGATGTTTTACTGCATACTCACCTTTAATTTGTTTGATAATTAATTCATAATCTCCTCTTACCATGATTTGTTTGGCACCAACCTTCTTTCATAGTTTTAGACCGAGCATCAAAGATTCGTACTAGGCTATGTTGTTAGTGCATTGAAAATTTAGTTTGTAAGAATGGTTTTTTGAATACCTAGATTTGTGATTGTGCAACCAAAATCCTACTCCAGCTCCTTCTTTTCTTACAGCTCCATCGAAGTCCATGGTCCAGAAATCTACTATCAATTCTTCACTTATCACATTTTTCTTTCTTTCTGCCTTAGTGATCTCTTGGCCTTCTTTCGGATCAAGTGTATCTTCTTCCAGCTAAGCAATTTTTTCTCCCGTATCGCCGTCGTTATATAGGATAAAGGAATCTAGATCAGAATGTGTAGAGTACAGAGGATAGTTATGTGGATTTTCTTGGCTGTTGACCATATATTTCATCAGTGTCTCTCTGTACAGTCTTCTCTATTGCCCGAATACTGGGATGGTGGCATACGACATATCCAACTGCAAAGTACCTTTCAACTTGGCTCCCAAAGATCTAGACAACAACATACAATATTTCAGGGGAATGTCTGCGACCACAACATCCATAGCCATGCTTTTTCTTGGAATCTAAACTATATTGATACACAAGCCCTTGATCAATCCGATACATCTGACCTTGCTGGAGTCAAAAGAGTGTAAGTCCTTGTAAGGTCTAGTGACCTCGAGTCCCAGTTTTTCCCTCACTTCTTTAGGCATCAAGTTATGGGAAGCACCTGAATCTAACATAGCACTATGCAGAATCAAGTCGTGTATACTAAGGCTGACGTAAAAAGGAGAGACAACACCATTTTCAGTCTGACCATCAACTTCAGGGCCAAACAGGATTTCAAGTTGATCATCGGTAAGATTTACAGTGTCTGAATGATTCATCGATCCAACGGTTAAGGCCTTCGTGCCTATATCAGGTTCAATGCTCAGTGATTTGATCACTTGCGATCGATAAGTGTCCTTACTCATCAACTCGGAAAGGGAAATGGGAATTTTCATTTTGGCTAATTCTCCTTTGAGGCTGAAAGGAGAAGGTTCTCTGCTTTGTCTCAACAATTCTGATTTTTCCACCATAGTCTTCTAGGAAGAAGTATTTGGTGGGTTGGTTGATGAAACCTCAGTCTGCATTGATCTTTGTAAAAAGGTAAGGTTTCTTTTTTTCTGGAGCTTCAACATTACCTTTCTCAGGGATCTTCTTGGTATAAGGCTCAGGGGATTTCTTTGTTTCGACTGTTTTCTTAGTTTCGGTTACCTTTCTTGGGGAATTTTTGTTCGTCTTCTTACTTCGCAAATTGTACTGCCTGTGTACCTCCATAATGGAATTTTCAAATGCCTATTGTTCAATATCTTCATCTTCTTCTCTCACCTGTGTTTGAGAAATAAGGAAAAGTTCTTGCTCTTCCTGAGTGAGAAAAATAACTTCGTTATCGTGAGTGCCCATGAGGTTTATGTGTGTGTCCTCCAATTCTTCAATCACCTCTTCTCCTTCATCGACATAATTCTCCTGTAGAGGTGGTCTGATCTTTTGATCAGGACCCCTCTGTTCTCTTTGATCCCTAGGATCTCTCTGCCTGATTTGAGGAGGATTTGCTCTGAAGCTAGGATTCCGAATTTGAGGAGCAGGTTGGTTTTCTCTAGGAGGATTTATTTTGGTTACAGTAAGTCTCTCCATCATCCTCTCCACTTCTCTAGCTAAGGAGTCTAGTTTGGCATCAGAAGAAGATGTGGAAGGTTCCTCTTTAATCGTGACTCTCCTTTCCCTCCTCTGTTGTGCCCTTTTAGCCAGCAGGTTGGCCTCTACACTTATTGCATTTTTCTACATGTCTTCCAGGGTGGTGGAGTTTCTTTCCCTTAATTGATACGATATATCAGCGTCGAAGCCATTAGGGAATTTTATCAGTGTGAAACCTTGCGTGGGTTTAATATCATCTAGAATCTCATTGTACAAATTGTTAAAACAGGTGCAGTAGTATTGTACCATCTCTCCTTGATTCCTTCCGATGTTTTCGTATTTTGACAAGATTTGGAGAGGGTTTTTCTTTACCTCCCATCTGTCTAGAAAAATTCTTTGAAACGCAGTAAGTTCAACCAATGAAGCAACACGTAAGCCTCTATACCATTTCTTAATGTCCCCAGTCAGAATCTGCGCAAAAAGTCTCATTTGAACGTCAACTTCATCCACTTCGTGCAAGTCAAAATAGTCATTCATTTTATCAACGTGTTGTTTTGTGTTCAAGGGCCCTATACCATCGAACTGTGGGAGTCTCATTTGATAGTCCTGGGGAATGTCGTGTAAAGATGAAACCAACACCAAGGAAGCATATCTAGCCTCCATGATAGGTGGAGGGAGTGGGACAAAAACCTAGGTGATAGGTGGGGCGGTGGCAGGAAATGAGGAAGATGAGCGACAAGATGGTACAAAGTGAGCGGTTTGAGGTTTTACAACGGGAGATAGGATTTCAGGGGTCCGGGGTTGCAGGATGGCTGGATCTAAAATGGTTTCAGTCACAAAGCTATCAGATTTGGTTCTAAACAGGCTTTGTTCAAAGATTTTGTCGAAGTCAAGATCTTGAAGGGAAACAAGTTCGTCTGGAAGAGAAGGGAACCTGTGAAGGGGACTATGACTCCCTAAACCTTCTGCAATGATCTTCTTTCTGAGTAATTGTTCTGGATTATCAGTGGCTATTGCAGGTTCTGGGTCTGGGTGGGATCAAGTATAAGCACTTTTAGGAGCCATATTTTTTTTTTAATATATATATATATATTTAGTTTTATGAGTCCAAAATTAATATGTACGAGCTTTTAACAACCTCTAAACATTATTTCTTTCTTAGATTTACAATTTGTTTAGAAACAAAGTTTTCTTGTAGGAAAGAGAAAATGTGCGGTTGAAAGTTTGTTTAGTTCCCTAGTATGGTCGCCACTATGTTAACGCTCTGTAAATTCCCAGAGGTTGTCAGTGTAGAAGAAATTTACAAGAGGTAACTTTATCGAACCACTTAGAAACTAGAATCTAGCCCTACCAACTTCAGAGAGGGATATCTCTGTATGATTTAGATATGTTTTAAATTTAAGATATTAGGCTAGTTAAATAACATGAGTTTGACTAGTTTGTTGTTGTTTTTTGTTGAGTTGGCTGAAAGGGATTTACACATCCCTTGGGCTATGGGATCTGTACTATAAATATAGAAATCTAATCATAAACTAAAAGATTCTTTTCACAGGGAAAGATAATGCATTCATTGGATTCTTTAGCAGTAAAGTGATGAATAGCAGAAAAGATGAAAATATCAATTAAAGCAAAGAAGCATTTAAGAATTTCTTCACTGTAATATCAGAAAGACAAACATAAAGATCTTTCAAAGAAAAAACAGGGTATACAAAGATAAATCATGCAACATGCATTACTTTTATTAGATTATATTAGAAAACAATATGACAACCAAGCGAGAAGAATATTTAACATAGAAAAGAAAACATCACTAATGAATAACACATGAGAATCCTGTGAAACGTCTCTTTGTATTATTGGAAGATCTCTTGATAAAAATTACAGTCTTTTTAGCTTGCAGGGCATAAAGATCAACCCTCAGTACTTGAAAGTTTGAAGTAATTATAATCAAAATTACATACGATCCTGTCATTAAAGATCAGGATGTGGCAAATCTAAATTTAGCTAACTAACTTAACAAGATACAAAAATTTAGGAAACTGCTTGATGATGTGTTGAAACTTCATGCTCATTTCTGGGGTGAACCATTGGTGAGGCCTCTGCACGACCTCGTCTGAATGGATAGTTGACTAGGCTTGGACACCTCATCGCCTACTCGATCAAACTTCACAGATATTCCCATCGAAGGTGACTGTGAATGACGAATTTGAGTAATCTTCGGTATACTTCATCCATCTCTGTGTACTTGGAAAATGTTGGCTTGATGGTGAATATGTATCGGATCTCATGCTATATGCTGATGTATGATTTTAAAGCATCTAAGAACACATTGTCTATGATATTGCCTTGTATTCCAGAGAATTTCGAGCCATATTTAGCCACAGTGGCTAGTTTCTTTTTATAATCGGCAAGCGTCATTAACTTGTCATTTATGGATCTTAAATCAGGAAGGCCTTTCTTCTACAAAGCTTCAATCTTGTTGAAAAACATTTGCACTCCTATGCCCATGGTCTAGAAATTTTCCTCCAGCTGTAGCATTAGTCCTCTTTTGGTCAGAACCCTCTTGACCTCAAGGATGGTCTCTGTCCTATATTCAATTTTCAAATCCTCTAGCTCCTCCCTGGTTTTGAAATTCAGGAATTTGATGATTTCAGTAGCTTCTGTGGGAATCTCTCCCAGTTCTCCTCTTATCTTCTCAATAGCCTGCTTACTTCTTTGCACTACTTTGTTTTGCTCAAACATGATTTGTACCATATGAGACATCTCGTTTATGGATTTAATGATATCGATCCAGACACTTTTCTTGACCTCAACAAGTGTTTTGTCTGCCACTATTTTCTTTTGAAGTTGTTGTAATTCTTGTTTGAGCTGGTCTGATGTTTGCTTCTCCTTAGAGTAGATGGTTTGGTAAGAGGACTTGAGTTCCTAAAGGTTCTCAACCTCATTTTTTAGTCTACTGATTTTTGTCTCTTGCACATTCATCTCTTCCATGGATTTCACCAGTTCTACTGTCTTCTCCAGAGTTGTCAGTGGAGTTGCTGAGGGAACTTCTTCCACAGATACTATGCTTACTCCTGTGAGAGGAACTGCGCTCAGTGGAATGACTTCCATGGGCTTTAATTGTTCCTTCTCTTTCACTATTTTTTCAAATTCTTCTTCCATCTCCTTCAGCTGTGCATTCTCCTCCATGATCAGCTTGAGCATCTCATTCTTTTCCCCTTCTGTCTCAACTATCTCCTTTGCCTGTGAATCTTCTGTTGGTGGCAGTTTCAACTATTTACTTAGAGATTATATATTGGCATTTTTATTTTTAAGCATCTCCTCGACTGCTTTCACATTCGAGGGATCATTCCCGATCTTGAGGACCAGTTCTTCAAACGTCTTAATCCTATTATCCTTTTCAAAGGATGATATATTTTCTAGTTTAAGTTGTGTTTGGATGTTGGTTAGACATACCTCTAACTTAGAGGCATCAGTAGAATCATTTGCCAACGTGGAGAAAACCATTTCTCCAGTTTGCCTATGCAAATCCATTTGATCAGCAGGATGCACATCTTTAGTCTGAAATTCGAACATTGCCCTTTTGTAATCGGTGATTACTTTCAGGTCTGGCACCTGTGCTTGCAGAAATGCCATGTGAATTCTACCCTTCTCAGTTTTGAATGCAGACAACATTCTATGTTGTGCATTTGATGTTTGCTTCTAGAACTGAGCATACATGTTGCTGGTCAGCGTCTGATTTTTCTTTTTGATTAGATCATACTTCTCAAAAATAATCTATTTTGGTCCTGTTTTTCTTGGCTATTTGATTGGTGGGGTATTTGTAGGATTCTTGGGAAACACTGTAGTCATGATCTGTTTGTTCCTTATACTAAGGAGCGATCGATCAACCTCCATAGTTGCAGTGGATTGGATTCCCTATTCACTGCACGTGTCAGATGCACGACTGGTTTTTTGCCTTGGTGTGTAATTGGAAATCTTCAGCTGAGACTTCAATGATGGAAGGTGAATTATCCTTCCTGGGTATATTCTCCTTGGGAACCTGTGGTGTAGTCGTCTGTGAGACAGTGACCGAAGGGTCCTGCTGTTCTATTTCAACCAGAGTGTTTGGCTTCCATTCTGTTTGATTGTCGAACTTCTCTATCTCAGGCCTGGGTGTATGAACATATGAGATGTTTTTATTCTTGAATCTCATCTCTAAAATTATCCCACAGGGGTCATAATGCCATATGAAACTGACCTGAAACTTCATTTCTTTCAGCAATCTGTCTTATTCATCTCCGACGCCTCGACTATTGCAGATGAAAGATCCTATTTTCCCTTTGATTCTAAGATGTTGCTTCTTTTTTAGAGACACAAAATGTATGTCGTCTAAGTTGATAATTTTCCTTATGTACTCTAGGGAAAATATCCTCACGTGAAGATACTTGGGTAACTTGTATGGAGCCAATTCACACCCATACACTCTGATCTCTGTGTGGTCTTGGTACAGGTACCAATATCCCATTTTTGCAAGGTCTAAAAGGTGTAAGATCCTCTGAATTTCCTCATTTATTCTCGGCTTAGGTCTACCATTGAGCATGCTCACCACGGGATGGTAGAACTTCTCGATAAACTGTTTGAAGAGGAATTCTGTAGAGTTTTCTCTGAGTAGAAAAGTCCATGCTATCACCGCCTGTGGCCTCCCATCCTTGTCCACATTCTGCATTGAAAAGGAGAATTTGTCCGCTTTAAAGAATATGAACATGTAAGCCAGTATTGAGGAATACCGAAACATGCCTTCTGTGGTGAAATTTGAGAATTTCTCCTGAACGTTGTCCACCAGGAAAGTGTTGTAGTCAATATAAGTGGTGGGTCTCTCATCTGTGGAGAAAATGGATAGAAAACCCAATATGGGTTCATCCACCCATTGATCCAAAAAATAACCAAGCAGAGCACAGAGCGACGAGATGACTTGGTTTCCCTTCACTGAGAATAGGGAGGAAGGATATGGGGGATTTGTAGTGGGGAGCTGAGTGGTCTGTGGGACAAAAATCTCAAAAATATGAGCTCTTTGGGGGAACCATAATTTCTGGTATAGTTCTGTGATGATTTCAAGGTTGAAAGGTGAGGTAGACTCGACTCTGGGTATCTGCATCATCTGATCGATGGCCTCCTGTGTAATGAAAAAAAGATTCTCTCCTGATGAAAATACTATGGATCTCTGGTTGGGAATGTAGTGGGCCTGGCATTTGAGGGTGAATTCAGGGAAATGGTGAATCTGGGGGAAAAGATAAAGGGGAAGGTTTGACTCACAGAGCCCAATTTCGTCACTCTGGTCCAGGAAAATGTCCTTTATCCATGACTGTAAATATACGAAGTCGAATTCACATATGGTGTCTGGGATTAAATGATCCTTATCGTCCAAATGAATACTGTCGAGATTGATAGGAGGTCGGAGGAAAGGATTTTCCTCAGCTTCTTCTTTCTTTGATTTTGGTGCCATCACTGTCAAAATACCTGAAAGTAAAACAAGAAGTTAGTGGGGAAGACTATGGCTTTGGAAAACTGACTGAAATGGAGAGGGAAATGGGGAAAAATGCTCTCTCGTGTGGCGACAGGGTAAATGATGGGGGAATGAAGGGTGAATGTAGTTTTGAGCAAACGGATACCCGTTGGGCACGGGAGACAACTCAACAGGCTAACGGATAGGTTAGCCTATAATAAATTGCCAACAAGTCATTTGGAGTGTGAGATGGCAGGTGACAATGACTGATGAATATGACCAGGTGATGTGGCGGGTATTGATTGGGGAGAGTGACCATAGTGAAAGGAATCGTAATGGGTGAACAAGGGAAAAGAACTGACGAAGTTATGAGATGTGACCCGTAGGGAAAAAGGTATAAAATGACGTCATGTGGTGACGGGGTATGTCATACAGTAATAAGCGGTGGGATTCAGAACCAATGGATTCCTGCCACGTAGAGATAAGGGGCCCGCCAGAAAAACATTCCATTCTGGACCCCCCCCCCCTTCCATTAAAAACAAATCAGTCAGGGGGGTCCGAAAAACACCATGAGTCGTCCATCAGTGTGCTTGCTTTTGGACCGTAGATCTGTGCACGATATTTAACTAACATTCCAAACCCCACCCCCCCCACCATTAAAATCAGAATGGTCCGGGGGGACCGGAATTCAATATTAGCCATTGATGAAAGAAATGGCGCCTCAGCCATTTAGATGTGTGCCTTCGTTATCTCCAATTCTGGACCCCCCCCCACCATTAAAGGTAGAACGGTCGGTGGGGGTCCGAAAAATCTTGTCAACCGTAGATCTGGGCGCCCGCTCTCCAACCGTTCATCTATGTGCAGTCTTTATTTGGTGAGCGCAAAATCATATTTACTCGAAAACTTAGGATAAGTGTGTTTTGTGGTTTTCCCAAGATTTCCCTGTCTTTATCACCATGGGGGGTTAAACATCAAGCCTTTAAACCTCAAAGATATGGTTCAACATTGATCATCGTTCTTGTTTTATTGAGATAAAGCAAACTACCCTATGCTCTAACCTAATTACCTATGACAATTAGCCCAGATTAAACCGTTGGACTAAGAAATTACTCTATTCTGGAGTTATCTGACCAAGATTAGGCCGTTTGGTCAAATTTATTCACTAGCTAACCTAAATCACCTGGCTAAGATTAAACAGTTTAGCCAAGCTTATTCACTACTCCTATCAACATCAATTTAAAAGGACTTGGCCATGTTTGAACTGTATGGACCAAATAATTGTAATTGCATGGGGCTCTATTGAATTTCTTTTATGCCCTCTTTTATTCTTTTTCTCTTTCTTTTTCTTTTCTTTTCCTTTTTCTTTTCTTTTTATTTTTCTCAAATTATTTGCAGAATGGAAAATCATTTGACAAACAAGACACTAAAGTGATAACATTTCAGTCACCAGTTGATCCTATAAACTATAGGGCTATAACAACGGCTCCACTTGGGGATGGTACTCTCCTTGTGAAGTGACAAGAATCCTATTTCCTGATGTTCTGAAAAACTTTCCCCATAGTTGCTTTTGTTTCTTGATTGGTTTTATTTTTGAAAATTGGAAGACAATGTTCAGTGGATTAGGGCCTTCTCTGCGGGCTTCAACCATCTAATCAAAGTTATTTACTCAAAAAATTGAAAGCAAAATGAAATGGTTTGTACAATGGAAAAGTGTGACTGAAAGTCCCTACTAAGGAGGTGAATAGTGCTTCAACATTCTTCCATTTACAGGTCCTCCTAGAAGATTGGTCCCATCGCAGTTGTTGAGAAAGAAGGCATTATTTCCTCTGAATGCTTGAATCATGTAAGGTCCCTTCCATAAACTGTCGAATTTACCATGCTTCCAATTATCTTCATTTTAGGCATCCCATCTCAGAACCAAATCGCCTAACTCAAAGTCATCCTCTTTAGTTCTTTTGTCAAAGATCTTTTTAATGCTCTCCTGGACAACCTGAGTTTTGTTGTATACTTCTTCTCTAGACTGTTGCAAATGGATCATCTGGTTTATCCTTCTTTGGGATTCGGTCGGCTCGGCTTGCATCTCTTGCAGCCGTTTCATGACAGGAACCCCTAAGGAGGTAGGAAAAACTACTTCAGTGCCATAGACCAACTGATATGGGGACATACCGATGGACCTCTTGGTGGTCAGTCTGTCGACCCACAGTGCAAAAACTAGCTTGTTATGCCATGAATTTTTGTTTTCTTGCAACATCTTCTTAATAATGTTCACGAGGGTTTTATTCGATGACTCCGCCAGCCCGTTTCCCTGAGGGTAATAGGCTATGGAATGCCCCAAACCAATATGGTACAGGTTGCAAAAATCTATGAGCTTCTTAGATAAAAAAGAAACTGCATTGTCAGTTATAATCTTTCTAGGACAACCAAAATGAGACAAAACATTATTTTCTAGAAATTTAATAATGACAGAATCAGTAGCTTTCCTGCTTGGTACGGCTTCGATCCATTTTGTAAAATAATCCATAGCAATGAGAATCCACCTATGCTATCCTGAAGAGGGAGGATGTATTTCTCCAATAAAGTCTAATCCCCAATGCTGGAAAGGAGCTCCAACAGAGATTGGCTTCAGGGGCAAAGGAAGGAGTTTCCTTTTGCCCTCGAACACCTGACATTTATGACACAAAGTCACTTTTTGATGCACATCAATGAATAGTGTAGGCCAATAAAACCCAGCTCTGAGAATTTTATTAGCTGTGGTCTTCCAACTCAGATGACCACCACAGTCTCCTGCATGAAAATCCTACAATACTTTGTCAGCTTCATCCTTTAACAGACAATTCAACAAAATACCTCTAGGATCCTTCCAATATAGATTTCCTTCCAGGATGCAAACTTTTAATTATTTCAATTTCAAAAACCTAGCTTTAGTTTTGGTCAGACCAAGGGGAGCTTGTAAGTTATGAAAAACAAATATCAAGTCTACGTACCATGGAGAGTTCATAAATACCTCTTTCACGCTTGGAGTCGCATGCTCTCCCTGTTCATCTACTGTAGCTAAGAAATTAATATCAAGAGCATGGAAATTGGATTCAACCATTAACTTTTCTATCTCTTGACCTTTAATTAGTTTAGTAGGATTAATCTCTATGTCATACTCCAGAATGATAGCAATCCATTTTCCTCTTCGACCATCTGGATTGTCCTGAGTTAAAATGTCTTTTACTACCACGTTCATAACATATGCAATGGTGTGGGAATGGATAATATATACTCTAAAATCCTTTATGGATTTCACCAGGGAAAAATCTTGTTTCTCCATTATTTCTATAATTCAGAGAAGCATCTCTTAACGCTTTACTGAAAAAGGCTATGGGCTGTTCATACCCTTCGCTATTTTTCTGTAGTAATACTACTACAATGGTATGTTCAGAAGCAAAAGAAAAAAGGTAAAAATCTTTGGTGAAATCAGGACTGATCAAGACTGGAGCCTATGTGAGTGCATGTTTAAATTGTTCAAAAGACTGCTTAAATTCAGTGTCCCATTTTATTTTTGTGTCCTTTTTTAACATGTTTGTGATGTTCCTGAGAAGCTCGGCCAGGTTAGGTATGAATCTTTTCAGAAAGTTTATTTTCCCAATGAAGGATTGTAATTCTTTGATATTCCTTGGGTGTTCCAATTTCTGAATGGCTTCTATTCTGCTGGGGTCTATCTTAATTCCATCCTTAGAGATTATGTTCCCCAACATTTTACCTCCCACTAATCCGAAAAGGATTTTCTTAGGATTCAGAGAAATCCCAAATTTCCTGCATTTCTCAAACACTCGTCTGAGATGTCTTAAGTGCTTGTCATTGGATTGGGGATATACTGTTACGTCATCCAGATAAATGACAATCAATTTTCCAAGTTCTTCGAGTGGCCCCAACGTTCATCAACCCGAAAGGTATTTTCACGTACATGAAGGTTCCCCAAGGCGTTGTGAAGGTTGTTTTCTCTTAGTCATCTGGGTGAACGAGAACCTGGTTATAGCCTAAGAAACCATCCAGTAAGGAGATTCGGCTGGATCCAACTACCTTTTGTAATATGTGGTCCATTTTTGGCAATGGGTAGTTGTCTTTTAGGGAAACGTTGTTCAGGTTTCGAAAATCAATGCAAAACCTGATTTCGCCAGACTTCTTTCGGGTTGGGACCAGATTTGAAACCCATTTGGAAAATCGTAAGGGAACTATGATTTTAGCATCATACATATTTTTGATTTCTTTTTCTATCAGGGGAAGTAACTTAGGATTGATTCTCCTAAGTTTCTGTCTGAAAGGTTTTTGATCTTCTTTTATTGGGATCCTATGTCCTATGATGCTCGTGTCATAAGATTTTAAATCTTCATATCCCCAAGCAAACACGTCCGCATATTCCTTGAAAAGTTCAATGTATTTGAGTTTCTTCTCAGGAGGTAAGGATTTAGAAAGTTTTACTATCCTGGGTTTCTCTTTTGTCCCTATGTTAACGTCTTCAACCTCTTTCCCACTGGCTTCAATTTTAGGTTTTTTAGCTACATCATTAAAATCAAATAAGTCTTCTAACTGAACTAAACCCCTCGGTAATACATTACTCTTTAAATGAAAAATTTCAGACTCTATCTCATCTTCACCTAACTCTTCTGAATCTACTTTATTTACACTGTCATTTCCAAAATTGGATTTATTCACATTTTCATCATCATTTTCTAAGTCTATGTTTGTACACTCGAAATCATTTTTACATTGTAGAAAATATTCAATTTGATCATCGTTCCCAAATACTTGCCAGTATATGATGTTGTCCGGGAAAATAGGTCTGCACTTCACCTCCACCGTGTATGGGCGAATGGAATGAAAAGGTATCTTACATGTAGCTGTTGACGTAGCTAACCCATCTGCTAAAATATTCTACCCCCTGGGCATCACCTGCAAATCAACTTTAGTGAAACATTTAAGGGCATCTAAAACAACATTTCTATAAGCTCTAAGCCTAGGATGTTTTTCTGCATACTCACCTTTAATTTGTTTGATAATTAATTCAGAATTGCCTCTTACCATGATTTGTTTGTCACCAACCTTCTTTAATAGTTTCAGACCAAGCATCAAAGCTTCGTACTCAGCTATGTTGTTAGTGCATTGAAAATTCAGTTTGTAAGAATGGTTTTCTGAATACCTGGATTTGTGATTGTGCAACCAAAATCCTGCTCCAACTCCTTCTATGTGTACAACTCCATCGAAGTCCATGTTCTAGAAATCTGCTGGAAATTCTTCACTTATCACATTTTTCTTTCTTTCTGCCTTAGTGATCTCTTGGCCTTCTTTCAGTTCAAGTGTATCTTCTTCCAGCTGAGCGATTTGTTCTCCCGGATCGTCGTCGTTATATAGGATAAAGGAATCTAGATTAGAATGTGCAGAGTACAGAGGATAGTTATGTGGCTTTTCTTGGCTGTTGACCATATATTTCATCAGCGTCTCTCTGTACAGTCTTCTCTATTGCCTGAATACTGGGATGGTGGCATACGACATATTCAACTACAAAGTACCTTTCAACTTGGCCCCCCAATATCTGGACAACAAAATACCATATTTCGGGGGAATGTCTACGACCACAACATCCATAACCATGTTTTTTGCTGGAATATGAACTAGAGTGATACAGAAGTCCTTGATCAGTCCGATACATCTGACCTTGCTGGAGTCAAAAGAGTGTAAGTCCTTGTAAGGTCTGGTGACCTCGAGTCCTAGTTTTTTCGTCACTGCTTTAAGCATCAGGTTATGGGAAGCACCTGAATCTAACATAGCATTATGCAAGATCAGGTCATGTATATTAAGGCTGACATAAAAAGGAGCGACAACACCATTGTCAGTCTGACCATCAACTTCAGGGCCAAACAGGAGTTCAGGTTGATCATCGGTAATATTTACAGTGTCTGAATGATTCGTTGATCCAACGGTTAAGGCCTTCGTGCCTATATCAGGCTTAATGCTCAGTTCTTTGATCACCTGCGATCGGTAAGCGTCCTTACTCATCAACTCGGAAAGGGGAATGGGAATTTTCACTTTGGCTAATTCTCCTTCGAGGATGAAAGGAGAAGGTTCTCTGCTTTGGCTCAACAATTCTGATTTGTCCACCATAGTCTTCTGGGCAAAAGTATTTGGTGGGTTGGTTGATGAAACCTCAGTCTGCGTTGATCTTTGTAAAATGGTAAGGTTTCTTTTTCTTCCCGAGTGAGGAAAATAGCTTCGTTATCATGAATGCCCATGAGGTTTATGTGTGTGTCCTCCAATTCTTCAATTACCTCTTCTCCTTCATTGACATAATTTTTCTGTAGAGGTGGTCTGATCTGTTGATCAGGACCCATCTGTTCTCTTGGATCCCTAGGATCTCTCTGCCTAATTTGAGGAGGATTTCTTCTGAAGTTAGGATTTCAAATTTGAGGAGTAGGTTGGTTTTCTCTAGGAGGATTTCTTTTGGTTACAGTAAGTCTCTCCATCATCCTCTCCACTGCTCTAGCTAAGGAGTCTAGTTTGGCATTAGAAAAAGATGTGGAAGGTTCCTCTTTAATCATGACTCTCCTTTCCATCCTCTGCCGTGCCCTTTTAGCCAGCAGGTTGGCCTCTACACTTATTGCACTTTTCTGCATGTCTTCCAAGGTGGTGGAGTTTCTTTCCCTTAATTGATATGACATATCAGTGTCGAAACCGTCAGGGAATTTTATTAGTGCCAAACCTTGCGGGGATTTAATATTAGCTAGAATCGCATTGTACAAATTGTTGAAATAGGTGCAGTAGTCTTGTACCGTCTCTCCTTGATTCCTTTTGATGTTTTCGTATTATGACAAGATCTAGAGAGGGTTTTTCTTTACCTCCCATCTGTCTAGAAAACTTCTTTGAAATGCAGTAAGTTCAACCACTGAAGCATCACGTAATCCTTTATACCATTTCTTAACGTCCCCAGTCAGACTCAGTGCAAAAAATATCATCTGAACGTCAGCTTCATCCACTTCCTGCAAGTCAAAATAGTCATTCATTTTATTAATGTGTTGTTGTGCATTCAAGGGCCCTTACCATCGAACTGTGGGAGTCTCGTTTGATATTCCTTGGGCATGTTGTGTAAAGGTGCAACCAACACCAAGGGAGCATATATGGCCACCATGATAGGTGGAGGCAGTGTGACAACAACCTGGATGATAGGTGGGGCAGTTTGAAGTTTTACAGTGGGAGATAGGATTTCAGGGGTCTGGGGTTGCAGGACGGCTGGATCTAAAATGGTTTCAGTCATAAAGCTATCATATTTGGTTCTAAACAGGCTTTGTTCAAAGATTGTGTCGAAGTCAAGATCTTGAAGGACAACAATTTCCTCTGGAAGAGAAGGGGACCTGTGAAGGGGACTATGAATCCCTGAACCTTCTGCAATGGTCTTCTTTTTTAGTAACTGTTATGGATTATCAGTGTCTATTGTAGGTTTTAGATCTGGGTGGGATCGAGTATAAGCTCTTTTAGGAGCCAGATTTTTTTTTAATTTATATATATATATATATATATATATATATATATTTAGTTTTATGAGTCCGAAATTAATATGTACGAGCTTTTAACAACCTCTAAACATTATTTCTTTCTTAGATTTAAAATTTGTTCAGAATCAAAGTTTTCTTGTAGGAAAGAGAAAACGTGGGGTTGAACGTTTGTTCAGTTCCCCAGTATGGTCGCCACTATGTTAATGCTTTGTAAATTCCCAAAGGTTGTCAGCATAGAAGAAATTTACAAGAGGTAACTTTATCCAACCACTTTGAAACTGAAATCTAGCCCTACCAGCTTCAGAGAGGGATCTCTCTATATGATTTAGATATGTTTTAAATTTAAGATATTAGGCTAGTTAAATAAAATGAGTTTGACTGGTTTGTTGTTGTTTTTTGTTGAGTTGGCTGAAAGGGCTTTACACATCCATTGGGCTATGGGGTCTATATTATAAAGATATAAATCTAAACAAAAACTAAAATATTCTTTTCACATGGAAATATAATGAATTCATTGGATTCTTTAGCAGTAAAGTGATGAATAGCAGAAAAGATGAGAATGTCAATTAAATCAAAGAAGCATTTAAGAATTTCTTCATTGTAATATCAGAAAGACAAACATAAAGATCTTTCAAAGCCGAAATAGGGTATACAAAGATAAATCCTGCAACATGCGTTACTTTTAAAAGATTAGATTAGAAAACAATATGATAACTGAGCGAGAAGAACATTTAACATAGAAAAGAAAATATCACCAATGAATAACACATGAGAATCCTGTGAAACCTCTCTTTGTATTACTGGAAGATCTCTTGGTAAAAATTACAGTATTTTTAGCTTGCAGGGCGTAAAGATCAACCCTCAGTACTTCAAAGTTTGAAGTGTTTATAATCAAAATTACATACGATCTTGTCATTAAAGATCGGGACATGGAAAATCTAAATTTAGCTAACTAACTTAACAAGATATAAAAAATTAGGAAACTGCTTGATGATGTGTTGAAACTTCATGCTGACTTCTGGGGGGAATCGTTGGTGAGGCCTCTGCATGGCCTTGGCTGACTGGATAGCTGACTAGGCTTGGACACCTCATCGCCTACTTTATCAAACTGCAAAACTCTTCCCATCAAAGGTGACTGGGAATGATGACTTTGAGTAATCTTCGGTATACTTCATCCATCTTTGTGTACTTGGAAAAAGTTGGCTTGACGGTGAAAATGTACCAGATCTCATGTTGTATGCTGATGTTTGATTGTAAAGCATCTAAGAATGCCTTGCCTGTGATACTGCCTTTTATTCCAGAGAATTTTGAGCCATCTTTAGCCATAGTGGCTAGTTTCTTTTTATAATCGGCAAGCATCATTAACTTGTCATTTATGACTCTTAAATCAGGAAGGCCTTTCTTCTGCAGAGCTTCAATATTGTTGAAAAACCTTTGCACTCCTATGTCCATGGTCTGGACCTTTTCCTCCAGCTATAGAATCAGTCCTCTTTTGGTCAGAACCCTCTTGACCTCAAGGATGGTCTCTGTCCTATATTCAATTTTCAAATCCTCTAGCTCCTCCCTGATTTTGGAATTCAAGAATTTGACGATCTCAGTAGCTTCTGTCGACATCTCTCAAAGTTCTCCTCTTATATTCTCAATAGCCTACTTACTTCTTTGCACTAGTTCCTTTTTCTTGAACATGATTTGTACCATAGGCCACATCTTATTTATAGATTTAATGATATCCATCTAGACACTTTCCTTGACCTCAGCAAGTGTTTTTCTTGCCACTGTTTTCTTTTGAAGTTGTTGTAATTATTGTTTGAGCTGGTCTGATGTTTTCTTCTCCTTGGAGTAGCTGGTTTGGTAAGAGGAGTTGAGTTCATGAAGGTTCTCAACCTCCTTTTTCAGTCTACATATTTCTGTCTCTTGCAAATTTATCTCTTCGATGGATTTCACCAGTTCTACTATCTTCTCCAGAGCTGTCAGTGGAGTTGCTGAGGGAACTTATAATGCAGATACTATGCTTACTCCTATGAGAGGAACTGCGCTCAGTGGAATGACTTCCATGGGCTTTAATTGTTCCTTCTCTTCCACTATTTTTTCCAATTCTGCTTCCATATCCTTCAACTGTGCATTCTGCTCCATGATCAGCTTGAGCATCTCATCCTTTTCCCCTTCTGTCTCAGCTATATCCTTTGCCTGTGAATCAACTGTTGGTGGAAGTTTCAATTGTTTCCTTAGAGATGATATATCGACATTTTTATTTTTAAGCATCTCCTCGTCTGCCTTCACATTCGAGGGATCATTCTCGATCTTGAGGACCAGTTCTTCCAACATCTTAATCCTATTAGCCTTTGCAAAGGATGATATATTTTCTAGTTTCATTTGTGTCTGGACGTTGCTCAGAGATACCTATAACTTAGAGGCAGTAGTAGAAGCATTTTCCAACATGGAGAAAACCATTTCACTAGTTTTCCTGTGCAAATCCATTTGATCAACAAGATGCACATCTTTAGTCTTAAATTCGAACGTTTCCCTTTTGTAATCAGTGATTACTTTCGGGTCTAGCACCTGTGATTATAGAAACACCATGTGCATTCTACCCTTCTCAGTGTCGAATGCAGACAACATTCTGTGTTGTGGAGTTGAAGTTTTATTCCAGAACTGAGCATACATGTTGTTGGTCAGCATCTGATTTTTCATTTTGATCAGATCATACTTCTAAAAAATACTCAATTTTGGTCCTGTTTTGCTTGGCTGGTTGACTGGTGGGATATCTGTAGGCTTATTGGGAAACACTATAGTCATGATTTGTTTGTTGCTTATACTAAGGAGCGACTGATCAACATCCATAGTTGTAGTGGATTGGATTCCCTGTTCACTGGCCGTGTCAGGTGCATGACTGGTTTTTGGCCTCTTGGTGTGTAATTGGAAATCTTCAGCCAAGACTTCAGTGATGGAAGGTGAAGTATCCTTCTTGGGTCTCTTCTCCTTGGGAACCTGTGGTGTAGTCTTCTGTGAGACAGTGACCGTAGGGTCCTGCTATTCTATTTCAACCAGAGTGTTTGGCTCCCATTCTGTTTGATTGGTGAACTTCTCTATCTCAGGCCTGACTGTATGAACATATGGGATGTTTTTATTCTTGACTCTCATCTCTAAAATTATTCCACAGGGGTCATAATGCCATATGAAACTGACCTGCAACTTCATTTCTTTCAGCAATCTGTCTGCTTCCTCTACAGTGCCTCGGCTATTGCAGATGAAAGATCTTATTTTCCCTTTGATTCTAAGTTGTTGCTTATTTCTCAGAGACACAAAGTGTATGTCATCTAAGTTGATCATTTGCCTTATGTACTCGGGAAAATATCCTTACGGGAAGATACTTGGGTAACTTGTATGGAGCCAATTTTCACCCATAAACTCTGATCTCTATGTGGTCTTGGTACAGGTACCAGTCTCCCATTTTTGCAAGGTCTGAAAGGTGTAAGATCCTCTGAATTTCCTCATTATTCTCGGCTCAGGTCTGCCACTGAGCATGCTCACCACGGGATAGTAGAACTAATCGATAAACTATTTGAAGATGAATTCTATAGATTTTTGCTTGAGCAGTGAAGTCCACGTTGTCACCGCCTGTGGCCTCCCATCCTTGTCCATCTTCTACATCGAAAAGGATAATTTTTTCGATTGAAAGAATATGAACATGTGAGCCAGTATTGAGGAATACTGGAACATGCCTTCTGTGAAGAAATTTGAGAATTTCTCATGAATGTTGTCTGCCAGGAAAGTGTTGTAGTTGAACTAAGTGGTGGGCCTCTCATCTGTGGAGAAAATGGACAGAAAACCCAATATGGGTTCATCCACCCATTGATCCAAAAAATACCCAAGTAGAGTGCAGAGAGACGAGATGACCTGGTTTATCTTCACTGAGAATAGGGAGGAAGGATATGGGGGATTTGTAGTGGGGAGCTGAGTGGCCTGTGGGAGAAAAAGCTCGAAAATATGAGCTCTTTGGGGGAACGATAATTTCTGGTATAGTTCTGTGATGATTTCAAGGTTGAAAGGTGAGGCGGACTTGGCTCTGGGTATCTGTGTCATCTGATCGATGGCCTCAGGTGTAATGATTTTTTTTTTTTATCTCTTGATGAAGATACTATGGATCTCTGGTCAAGAATGTAGTGGGCCTGGCATTTAAGGGCGAATTTGGGGAAGTTTTGACTCACAGAGCCCAATTTCATCACTTTGGTCCAGGAAAATGTCCTTTAGCCATGACTATAAATCTACGAAGTCGAATTCACATCTAGTGTCTGTGATTAAATGATCCTTATCAGCCAAATGAATCCTATCGAGATCGACAGGAGGCGAGAGGAAAGTATTTTCCTTGGCTTCTTCTTTCTTTGATTTTGGCACCATCAGTCAAAATACCTGCAATTAAAACAAGAAGTTAGCAGGGAAGACTATGGCTTTGGACAACTGCCTAAAATGAAGAGGAAAATGGGGAAAAATTATCTCTGGTGCGGCGATAGGGTAAATGATGGGGGAATGAAGGGTGAAGGTAGTTTTGAGCAAACAGATACCCGTTGGGTGCAAGAGTCAGCTCAGCAGGCTAACAGATAGGTTAGCCTGTAATAAATTTCCAATGGGTAATTTGGAGCGTGAGATGGCAGGTGAAAATGAATGATGAATATGACCGAGTGACGTGGAGGGTATTGATTGGGGGAAGTGACCACAGTGAAAGGACTTGTAACGGGTGAATAGGGGAAAAGAACTAATAGATTTATGAGACGTGACCCTTAGGGAAAAGGTAGAAAATGATGTCATGCTGTGACGGGGTATGTCAGACAGTAATAAGTGGTGGGATTCGAAACTAATGGATTCCTGCTAGGTAGAGATAAGGGGACCACCAGAAAAACATTCCATTCTGGACCCCCCGCCTCAGTTAAAAATAGATCGGTTGGGGGTTCCGAAAAACACCATGAGTCATCCATCAGCACACCTACTCTTGGATCGTAGAGTTGTGCGCGATATTTAAGTAACATCCCAGGCCCCGCCCCCACTATTAAAAGCAGAATGGTCGGGGGGGTCCGGAATTCAATCTCAGTCATTGATGAAAGCACTGGCGCCTCACTCGTTTATATGTGTGCCTTTTTTATCTTCG
>JZKD02S2083376.1:49623-62670 GCA_000966675.3 Picea glauca | reverse complement strand
TGGAATTGAGCATATATAGTGTGCAGCTATCTTTGAAACAAAAGACTTCCCTGGGTTGATAATTTATGTTTCACTTGGTTGTTTGAATTTAATTAAGCAATTATAGTGACCAACAATATCAATGGTCCTCATTCAGTTTGGGACTTCAGCCTTTGGGAGTTCGAGACTCTGTCCTTTGTGACTTCGTTCCTTCGAAACTTCGACTCTTCGCAACTTCAACCCTTTGACACTTCGGCCCTTCACAACTTCGGCCTTTGGGACTTCAGAACTCTATCCTTCGCGAATTCAGCCTTAGGGACTTTAGAAATTTTGTGATTTTTTGGTGGTGAAACTCTTGAAGTAAAACTCCCTGAGTGACATCACTTTCTTACATCACTTGATGACATGGAACGAGCCAAGTGTCTGTCACATGTCACTCGGATTTGTGATTTGCATGTACCTGAAATGTCTAATAAAATTGACACTTGTCATTGTCTGATTGTGCCACATGTCCTGTTGACATGTCTTGCCACATGTCCTTGAATCAAATGGTTGAGGTTTACTTCGGGTCTTTACCCCGAGTCCACAAGATTACGCCACCTATTTTCTAGATGAAGATGGCCCAGATTTTCTTTGGACAATCTGACACTTGAGATATTCTTCGGATGATATGACAACCACGATTTACTTTGGATGATCTGACGGTCAATATCTACTTTAGATCTTTGGATCTGCGGGCTTCAGGGATTTCAAATCTCAAATTGACAGAGCATAACCTCCTCACATATTTATATCTGAAGTGAATGTTGTTTGTTTGATCAGGATCTTAGATCGATGGCTCGATCTTTCTGCAATGTAGCTTTGCTAGCTTATCATGTCCTTCCACTCAAAATTGATCCAACAGCTGACAAAATTTTGCATTCTAGGGATTTCAAATCTCAAACTTTCTGGAGTGTAAAATCCTCGTATCTTTATATCCAAAGTGATTGTTGTTCATTTGATCAGGATCTTAGATCAACAGTTCGATCTGTTCTGCGATGCAACTTTGCTGTGGATTAGAGCCAACAACTGATATTTCATCTCCTCTTCTGCACGTTCCTCCTCTTTGGACACTTCTATGATGACCACTATCCCTCCTCCTCTTGAGCTTATGATTTCTTTTGACTTAGAAAGTTTTCTAGGTCTTCAAAGGTTTTGGCCTCCGATCCTTCTACTGCGGGTCTCGTCTTCACTATTCTTGTTTTCCATCGTTGTTGTTGTTGTTTGTTGATTTCCTATTTTTCATCATTGTTATTTCCATAAATGACAAGCGCACTTTACCTATAAACATTCCAAAAATCTCCCCCTTTGGCATTGATGACAACCCTCAAAGGCTGCACTAGACTGCTTGGACCTCCAACTGTAGCATCCAGACTACTCCTTTTCTCCCCCTTTGACATCAATGTCAAAGAAAACATGCTCCCCCTGAGATGTTGCAATTCTTTGTGGAAGTATCAGATATTGAACCAACACATACTCCCCTTGACAGGATGGACTCTCTTAGGTTGATAATGGGGTCATGCCCAACTTCTGGCGTAGATACTCAAACTAAGCTTTTGCAAGTGGTTTAGTGAAGATATCAACAATGTGTTGGTCACCTGTTCCCTTAATAAGAGATACTTGATGGGTATATGCTTGGTCTTGGAGTGAAATACAAGATTCTTTCACATATTGATTGCACTAGTATTATCACAACGAATTGGGATCGATGCAGTATATTTTACCTCCAATTCTGCAAGTGTCTGCATCATCCATAATACTTGGGTACAACAAGTGGCAGCTGCAATGTACTCAACTTCTATAGTCGATAAGGAAATGGAACCTTGCTTCTTTCTTAACCACAATACAAGGGAATCTCCAAAGAAGAATGCACCTCCACTCATGATTTTCCTTTCATCCACGCAGTCATCCCAATCAACATCTGAATAGACTGATAATTGCAAATTTTGATTCCTAGGATACCACAGGCCATAGTCCATTGTTCCTTTCAAGTATCTGAATATTCTTTTGACAACTAACAAATGACTCTGTTTAGGTGCATCTTGATACCTTCCTACCATTCCAACAACATTCATTATGTCTGGACGGGATGTTGTTATGTACAATAGGTTCCCTATGATAGACCTATATGAACTCTGATCAACATCAGGTGAGTCATCATCCTTTATTAACTTGCATCCAGTGACCATAGGTTTGCTCATATTTGTGGAATCTTCCATTTGAAACCTTTTCAACATTTCTCTTAGATATTTCTCCTAAGAGAGAAATAATCCTTCATACCTCCGAGTAATATGTAGACCAAGGAAAAGTGGCAGTTCCCATATCATAGACATTTCAAATTCAGACTGCGTGGTAGAGGAAAACCATTGTACCAACAAGGCATTATTTCTTCCGAAGATGATGTCGTCTACATAGACCAACACAATGAGAAAATCATTTACCTCTATTTTGATATATGGATTTTTGTCAATTGTTCCTCTCTTGAACCCTTTGTCTTGAAGATACTTATCCATTCTGTAATACCAGGCACAAGAAGCTTGTTTCAACCCATATAAGGCTTTCTTCAGCATGCAGACAAAGTCATGGTTATATGACAGTTGGAAACCCTTTGGTTGTTCCATATAGACTTCTTCTTTTATATCTCCATTTAGAAAAGATGACTTGACATCCATTTGATAGAATTTAAACTGTTTATGACAAGCATATGCAAGAAACATTCTAATAGATTCTAATCTTGCTACGGGTGCAAATGTTTCATCAAAGTCCAGTCCTTCTATTTGATCATATACTTTGCAGATCAATATAGCCTTATTTATTACAATAGTTCCTTGCTAATTCATCTTATTTTTGTAGACCCATTTGGATCATATTACATTTTTATTTGCTGGACTAGCAATGAGTTCCCAAGTGTCATTCTTTTCAATCTGGTCCAGTTCCTCATTCATTGATTTCAACCAATTTACATCTTCACTAGCTTCATTGTAGTTCTTGGGTTCCACCATGGATATGAAGGCTATATGTGATTTCTCAGTTTCTTTGATTATCCTCCTCCTGGTTTGTACACCTTTGTCTTTCTCGCCAATTATTTGACTTTCAAGATGATTCTTTTGAGTAATTCTGGAGGAAGGATTTGATGTTGATTGTTGTCCTAACTCTTCTTGTCTAGGTGTCTCTTCTTCACCCGATTCATGATCTTCTTGTGGCTCTAGGGTTTTCTATTCTTCATTTTCATTATTTCATCATCTTTTTCATCTGACTTGGTGATTATTCTTTGTTGATCTTTTACAGGAGCTTCTTCATCAATTCGAACATCAATACAGTCTACTAATTTATGCATTCTTTTTTTAAAGCATTTGTATCCTTTACTCTTCATTGCATATCCTAAGAAGATACCGTCATCAGATTTATTATCAAATTTTCCCAAATGATCATCATTATTTTTTATGTATCCTTTACATCCAAATACTTTGAAGTTCTTAATGGATGCAGGTCAACCAAACCACAACTCATGTGGATTTTTATCACTGTTCGGCCTTAGATGTGCTTTGTTCATAATATGAACAACTGTGTGAACAACCTCCACCCAAAAGTTTTGTGAAATGTCCCTTTCATTCATCATAGCCATTACCATTTGCTGAAATGATCTATTTTGGCGTTCTACAACTCCATTTCGTTAAGGAGCACCTGGAATATTATATTCTCTTTTAATTCCATGTCTATCACATAATTCTTTGAAATCTCTTGACAAAAATTCTCCTCCTCTATCTGAGCGAATTGCCTTTAAATTTCTTCCTATCTAATTCTCAGCTAATGCCTTAAATGTTTTGAACTGCTCAACTGCATCAGATTTTTCTCTCATAAAGGAAACCCATCTATGTCTAGAGAAGTCATCAATGACTAGCATAAAGTAACGTTCTCCTCCAGTTCCTTCTTTTCATGATGGTACACATAGATCCATATGAACAAGTTGAAGCAGTTTCTATGAAGATGTGAAACTCTTCTATTTTAATTGAGCACGAGTCAGCTTCCCCATTTGGGAGGAATCGCATACAAATTCATTAGGATTAGATATTTTTGGAAGGTCTTTCACAACACCTTCATTATTCAGTTTGAAAATATGATCAAAATTCAGGTGTCCAAGCCTTTTGTGCCATAACCAACTTTCATCAATTTTTCTTAAATGAACTTTCTCCTTGTCCTCCTTCAGAACATATACATTGTTTTCGGTCCTAACCCCTTTTGCAAGAAACTCTCCTGTGTTTACTGTCTTTATTTTACAATTCTTGGTAGTGAAAGTGACTTCTTATCCTCTGTCACATATTTGGCTGACACTAAGAAGATTATGCTTTAAACCATCAACAAATAATACATCTTGAGGTTTTCTTCTTCCATTAGTTAATCTTACTAGACCTTTACATTTGAATTTCCTGGAGCATCATTTCCAAAGGTCACACTTCCTTATTTTTTTTGTTTGAGTGATAGGAACTTACTTTTGTCACCTGTCATGTGACTGGAGCATCCGCTGCCAATGTACCAGGAGTCATTTTGTCTTTGAGCTGACAACACCAATCCACACTTGTTATTTTCATTCTTCTTCCAAACCTTGACGTTTTCATCTCTATGATTTGAATCTGGCTTATAGTTCTTTAAGCAGCAGTCTGCATCTTTATGTCCATAATTATGGAATATGTAACATTCTGGTTCATTGAACAAGGGATCATAATGATTTTTATGCTTAGTCTGCGTCCCTTTCCTAGCCATCATATGATTTGCAGTCTGTGGTTGTTTGTAACTTGGTTGTCTCATTCTTTGTTGAGACATGTATTTATTCCTTGGTTGTCTTGATTGCTCATGTCTAAATCTTAGAGAAAAATTTACAGTTTTGTGGCCAAGGTTAGAGCAGTAAAAACAATATCCATAGAAAAAATATTTGTACCTAGAAAATGGATGTCTTCTTTGAGTAGGTCAATCTCTTTCATGCTGATGATTGTATTGAGTAGAGAGTGTATTATTTATTTTTTCTTCAGATTCATTTTTGGTAGCTTTTCCTTCACTCATCCTTGGCGGCTAATTCTCTTCCTTTGTTTCTCCAAGTTTGTTGTTGTCAGTAGTTGTAGATTTGATGAACTTGATGGATTCTTTGTTGCTTGGCTGACCACTACTTGATCCCTCTTCGTAACCCAAACCAGTTTTCAACTTTGAATTCCTTTGTTGATTCAGAATGGAGGCTAATCCTTATGAGGCTTTAATACTTGTCAGATTCTGATGATATAAGGCCTGAAATTTCTCTAGATCTTTTCTTACAGTCACTACTTCAACTTCCATTTTTTCACCTTTTGTTTCAGCTTCCTTCAATTGTTGTTTGAGGATGTCTTCAATATTCTTAGCCTATTCTAACTTAACCTTCAACATATTAATTTCTTCAGATGGTTCCTTGCATGTTTTCTCATACCTGAGAAATAATTATTTCTGTTTTATTTTCTTTTCTCTGAGTCTCTCAATCTCTTCCATGGCACTAAAAAGTTCTCCTTCAAGATGTACTTCCACTTCACAGTAAGCAAACTCACTTCTTGTGTCTTCATTGTTTATATATTCTACCATTATTAACATAATATCATTTATTTTATCTTCAAAAGAAGAGTCATTGCTCTCATCATCTGAGGGATCATCATCATTGTTTACACATAGCCTTTTCTTCTTAAAATTATTCTCTTTATAGACCGTTTTTTGTTTGTGCTTCTCTTCATCATCATATGTCTAATCCTTTCTTTTGTGAGGACACTTAGATGAAAAATGACCTATCTTACCACAGTTGAAACATTTTAAAGGTCGTTTACCTTTGTATTTGTGTGATCCTTTCTTC
The DNA here is from genome assembly GCA_000966675.3 of Picea glauca. Classification (NCBI taxonomy): domain Eukaryota; kingdom Viridiplantae; phylum Streptophyta; class Pinopsida; order Pinales; family Pinaceae; genus Picea; species Picea glauca. The sequence goes on along the minus strand of JZKD02S2083376.1, from coordinate 56,789 downwards.
AGTCTTCTCACAAAATTTGCTTCAATATCATCTATATCGGAGTCTGTGTTTTTCTCTACTTTAAAAGATGCCTCTCTTGTAGTGGATTTACCTCTGGTGATTATCATTTCATAAGCAGTTAGGGTTCCAAGAAGTTGATCTAGTGTTAGTGTTTGTTTTGAGATCAACTATTTCCTCTATAATAGAGACCTTTGAGTTAAATATATTAGGAAGAGATCTTAATATTTTCTGGATTAGAAAAGAATCAACTATCGTTTCACCTAGACCTTTCATAGTGTTGACAAGTTATTCTATACGTAAGAAGTAATTATTGATAGTTTCATCTTCATCCATCTTTAATTGCTCAAACTTTAGTCTATGAGTCTGATGTTTTGCGTCTTTCACTTTCTCATCACCTTCATAACTACTTATCAGCTTGTCCAGCATAAATTTTGTTGAGTCACAGTGCATGACGTTGAAAAATTCTTCTTCTGCAAGCCCACTTAGAATAACATTCATAGATTTAGAGTTAAATCTGAATTATAGCTTGTCATCCTTATTATCTAGTACAATTGGCTTTACATAACCACTCTCTACCACATCCCAGACATCTGCACCTAAATCCATTATGTAGGTTCTCATCCTAACTTTCCAAAAGGAAAAATTTGCTCCATTGAACAGGGGGGACTTATTGGTTGAATTTCCTTCATGACTTGTCATGTTTAAGCTTATTGATCTACCTATAAATAAAAGGAACCTTATTTGATACCAACTATTGGAAATATAACTAAGAGGGGGGGGGGTGAATCAGTTATATTATAAGCTTATTTTTTTTTTCCTTTTCTGAATCTTTCTAAATTATTATTTAATGTGTTATTGATAACTTAACATGCATAGATAAACAATATTTGATCCATCACACAGAATACACAAAGACACATATTTATCATGAGGAAATCCATAAAGGGAGAAAATCTCTTCTTCTTAGGATGTCAATCAAGCTCCAACTTTCATGTACATCACAGTGTTTGAGATCCAACTAAAATATGAGGCTACAACCTATGATAGAAAGCTACAACTTGCAGAGAGCACCAACTCTTAGATTTCTCTAGCACCAAATAGATGGAAGCATCAACTCCCAGGTTTCTCTAGCATCCACTAGACAGAAGCACCAACTCCCATAATATCTTCTAGCACCCACTAGAATTTAAAGGACTTCAATCCTCCCTAGCACCACCCTACCACCCTGATTGAATTTTGCAAAACTTTACTTACTTGTGCTGTCTCTGATATGGTCTATTACAACTCCATGACTCCTTTGCCTCTTCCAGCTTATATCCTGTATTTCGCTTCTATCCTCTGTTATTTTTCTTGCAGCGCACCCTAATGTGTTCAGCTTCTCTTTCTTGGTTTTATACTCTGTGTTACCTCTGCATGCTATACACTATGTCTCTGATATCCACTTTAGGTACTACTCTTCATCTCAGCCTACCCACTGGCATCACTCTCGAAGTGACACCAATTGTTATTTGTTATACATTTCATTCACACATCGAGTCATCTGCCTGATCATCATATGAACACTTCATCTTCTCTAGCCATTCGTCAAGGTTCTTTGGCTTCTCTGCCAGTTATCCTGAGAATATTTTTTTTCTCTGTCAATTGCAATTCTTCATCTTCTATGGCAGTTACAGTCAGTCGGTTTTTTCTCTGTCTTCTAATCCCCTTCCTTCACGTGAACACCGACAGTGACCAATCACTTAATCAAAAGGCACTTCCCGATCTCATTTTAGTCAGTGCTAGCTCCTTTTTATGATATGACTTTGGGTTATGAGATTCACATGACCACATGATTGCGGGCGTGTCCATAGGCGGTTTGAGGGAAACCTTCTTTTCACCCCACAATCCACTACGAGCTGCCACGCGTCCTTTCTCCAAAACTGTGGTTTCAATTGCAGTCCGCTCAAGAAAAATTAAGACCCGAGCATGTTCTGGCCCCGTAATTGAGCATGATTGTTGATATCATGATCTTGAAGGTGCTCTTGAATGGATGGTTCATATCTTTCCTCTCAATTCTACAGACCATATATCACCTTCCTAAATCAATGGCTGAGATTTTCTTTGTGATCCAGGCTCCGAGAGTTTCAAATATCAAACCCTGTTGTTGTTGACTGGATATCTTCTAGAATGGAAGATCTGTTAACATCTATCCTCTTCAATCAATGATTAGGATTTCGTTTGTGAGTCCATCCTTCAGGCGTTTCAATTCTTAAACTCCTATTACTCCTGGAGAATTTCACCCATAGTCCATGATCCAATGACTCCTTTCCCTTTTGGATCGACAGTCGAGATATCATTCGGGTCTCTGGACTTCTGAAATCTCAAATCTCAAACTTTATCTCTTATTATTTTTCCTGTAGTTGAAAATCCATTGACGTGTGTCCCTCTCGGATCAACAATCCTTGTTCACTTTGAGACTCCAGCCTTCGGGAATTCTGGACTCTGTCCTTTCCAACTTTAGTCCTTTGACACTTCGGCTCTTCACGACTTCGGCCCTTTGGCACTTCGGCCCTTCGACCCTTCACAACTTCGACCTTCGAGACTTCATAACTCTATCCTTTGCGACTTCCATATTTGGGACTTTAGAACTTTTGTCATTTGTTGGTGGTGAAACTACTGAAGTAAATCTCTCGGAGTGACGTCACTTGATGATGTGGAACAAGCAAAGTGTTTTCCACGTGTCACTCGAGTTTGTGATTTGCACGTACCTGAAATGTCGAATCAAATTGACACTTTTCATTGTCTAATTGCACCATGTTTCCTGTTGACGTGGTCTTCCACATGTCCTTGAATTAGATGGTTGAGGTTTACTTCGGTTCTTTACCTGGAGTCCACAAGATTATGCCATGTATTTTCTGGATCAGATGACCCGTATTTTCTTTGGAAAATATGATGCTTGAGATCTTTTTCGGACGATATGACGACTTTGATTTACTTCAAATGATTTGAAGGTCAAGATCTACATCGGATCTCCGGATCTTTGGGCTTCGGGGATTTCAAATACCAAATTGATGGAGCGTAACCTCCTCGCATCTTTATATCTGAAGTGAATGTTGTTTGTTCGATCAAGATCTTAGATAGATGGTCGAATCTTTCTGCGATGCGAATTTTCTCGCTTATCCTGTCCTTCGAGTCGAAATTGATCCAACGTCTTATGAAATTTCGCATTTCGGAGATTTCAAATCTCAAGATTTTCGGAGTGTAACTTCCTCATATCTTTATATCTGAAGTGACTGTTGTTCGTTCGATCAAGATCTTAGATCAATGGTTCAATCTGTTATGTGATGCATATTTGTTGTGGATTAGAGCCAATGACTATGATTTGTTCTCCTCTTCTGCGCACTCCTGCTGTCTGGACACTAATCCAACGACCACTATATCTCCCCCTCTTGAGCTTATGATTTCTTTCGACTTAGAAATTTTTCTAAGTATTCAAAGGTTTCACCCTCCGATCTTTCTCCTGCGGGTCTCGTCTTTGTTGTTCTTGTTTTCCCTCGCTGTTGTTGTTCTTCATTGCTTTCTTTTTTTCCATCATTGTTCTTTCCATCAATGAAAAGCACACTTTGCCTGTAAACATGCCAAAAATAACTAAAAGACACTATACTAAGGATAGAGCACATCATGGGAAACCGTAACCTGTGAATGGGGCCAAGGTTGTAATTGTTTAAAAATGTTTTTGTATGCACTGAAATTTGACATGGATAGAAAATTCACATTCCTTGACGATATGGGATGGTTTCCAAACTCAAATATCACTCACACACCCACTATTTATATTCATTGTATTTTTCATTCAAAACCAACATCATGCCAATTAGGCCAATGATTTTGGTCATGGCGAGAAAAAGGAAATAGATGATATTTCGTATTTAAATAATGATTTTGTACTAATATTCTTTATGGAGAAAAAGAGTACTTAGATGAGAGAAAGAAACAAAGAGAATACATAACTAATATTGAAGCTTCTATGATTAATCAAGTACTTATTTATCAATGTGATTGCATTCCCTTGCAGTAATAGATGCAGAGATGTGTGTCTTGATCTTATTTTAAAGGAAATAGCTAAAATACATTGAAATAGGGATATAGTACATGATGGGAAATAGTAACCTGTGAATGGGGCCAACGTTGAAATTATTTCAAAATGTTTTTGTATGCACTAAAATTTGACATAGATAGACTGTTTTCATGCCTTGACGATATGGAAGCATTTACAGACTCAAATATTACTCACACACCCACTCTATATATCGACCCATCTCGTCCTCATTTATTTTTATTTTTCTCGGTCGAATTTTAAAGGAAATGGATATTAAAATACATTGTACTAGGTCTATAGCATATGATGAGCAACATTGACCTGTTAATGGGGCCAACATTGAATTTTTTTCAAAATTGTTCTGTATGCACCGAAATTTGACATGGATAGACAATTCACATGCCTTGGAAATATGGGAGGGTTTCCGGACTCAAATATCACTCACACACCCACTCTTTATATTCTTCGTTTGTGTTGTTCAAAAGCAACATCATGCTAATTAGGCCCATGATTTTGTTCACGACGAGAAGAAGTAAATAGATGATATTTCTTATTTAAATAATGATTTTGTACTAATATTCTTTATGGAGTAAAAGAGTACTTAGATGAGAGAAAAAAACAAATACAATAAATAACATATATTGAAGCTTTTGTGATTAATCAAGTACTTATTTATCGACTTTATTGGATTCCATTGTAGTACTAGATATGGGGATGTGTGTCTCGATCATATTTTAAAGGAAATAGCTAAAAGACATTGTACTAGGGATAGAATACATGATGGGCAACAATAAATTGTGAATGGGGACAACATTAAAATTCTTTCAAAATGTTTCTATATGCACTGGAATTTGACATGGAAAGACTATTCACATGCCTTGACGATATCGAAGGGTTTCCAGACTCAAATATTACTCACAAGGGTTAGTTATTGAGGTTATAAGGGTTACATATTAGGAGGGGTTAGGGAGTAGGTGTGTATAGTTATACGGGTTAATATTGGTGGTGGTGATAAGACTTAAGTATTACAAGGGAAATATGTTATAATTGTGATTTTTCATAAGAGTGTTATATGGTGTAGTGGTTAGAAGTTATGGGCTAAGGGTTAGCTTTTAGGGTTTTTAGGATAGACATTAGAAATTATAGGGTTTAAATTGAAAATAAACATTGTACAAGTTATGTAGGTTAGGGTTTAGGGGTTATATGGTTTAAGGATTATCATGATTTTTGAGATTAATTTTATATGTTTCAAGGGTTATAAGGGATTAGTAGGGTTGATAAATGTTAATGTTTGGAGGAATTGGTAGTTATGAGATAGGGTTTAGGTGTTATAGTGCTTAAGGGTTTAGATGGGTTATTGATTAAGGGTAATAGGGTTAGGTCTAAAGGGTTATGAGTGTTTCACATTTGGTGTTTTATGTTAGAGGATTAGGGTTTAAGGGTTATAAGAGAAGCTATAGGTTAAGGTTTATATGTATTGTTGTTGGTAATGGTTAGGCTTTAAGAGTTGTAAGAGTTAGGGGATATATATTAGTAATTGGGTGTTTTAGGGGGTAGTTTTTCAGGGTTATATGGACTACACGACAATAATAATATGGGTTGTATGGGTTACATTATGTGCATTATGTGTTATAAGAATCAATTGTGGTAAAGTTTTGGGGTTTTGGGGTGGGTGGTTATAATGGATAAATATGAAACCTAAATAACTTGTTATACCCAACCCTTAAAACTCTTATGGCCATTAACAATTATCACCCCTATAACCCTTAAAATATATAACCCCTAACCCCTACAATGAAAATCCCTCATAATCATTATCACCACTATCAAATATAATGTCTAACCTCTATAATACACTACCTATATAATTGTTAAACCTTATGATTTCCAATATCATATAAACGCCAATTCCCAGATCCCCTAAGAAATATAACCCCTAACTGATTTAAACCCCATTATTAACCCTTATAATCATAATCATTTGCCTCTATTCTTAACCTATATCACCCTTGACTGACCTTAAACTAGTTACCCATACAACCTATAACACCTAGTCACTAACAATTATAAATAGAAAACCTTAACAACTAATCCCTAAGTACTAGAAATATTAATCAATATTGTCATTAATATTTAACCAAGATAGCCTCTAACTATCCCTAATAACCCATATAACCCCTAAAACCAACAAAAACCACAACCCCTAAGCATTATCTTTTACAAATATTATAACCCTTAACTCATACGTCCTAACCCTTAACATGTATAACTTGTAACACTTATAAACTATAAATTCTAACTCTCCTAATTCTTAAAGGGGTCAAAGAGGACATGGCCATGTAACAACATTCAAGGTAAAAAACAAGGGGCTTCGACCCTAAACAATGATTCTATGGCTTGTAGGCCATGCATAACACCTTAAACCATGACACATGCCTTTCGGAAGGTATCAATTTCCCAAGGGTGGTATACATGTACAATTCTAAGGCTTTGAAAACCATAAACACGTCTATTCTCCCTCATAAACAATTATTTGAGATCCTAATGACTTGTATTTTTTCCATGACAACATTGAAGGTAAAAAACAAGGGCTTAGGCCCTAAACAATTTTTCTATGTATTGTAGGCCATGCATAACACCGTAAGCATGACACATGCCTTTCATAAGGTATCATCTAAGGAACATGGACCATGCACAAGTACTTAGACCATGAAACATCCCTTATATAAGTAATTGTGTCCCAAGAGTGGGATATATTATAATATCTGGTTCACCAAGGATGGGCCTCTCAACATAAGAAGTGCCTTGGTGATAAAATTTAGGGGCTAATTGGGTTCTAAATGATAGATTCAAGGTATATGGGCCATGCATCAACACTAGACTGCATGACATACCCTTATGATAACATCTTTGTCTTGGTATATATTGTGATATTGGCCCAATTATGAGGCTTTTCACATTGATGATGGGCCTTCTTTCCAAGTACATGATTCAAGGCCAAAAACCATTTCCCTTACTCACGTTAAAACCATTATTTGATTGATTTATATATTATATATTATATATAATATAATATAATTTATATATT
>JZKD02S2083376.1:14132-25265 GCA_000966675.3 Picea glauca | reverse complement strand
ATTCCATTTTTCCACTATTATCACTCCATTTTTCATCTCATTTATTATTTACCAAATTTTATTTTCCAACGATCCCCTATTGCACTTTGTTGCATTTCGATTAATATAAATATTGGCATGATTCATAAAGATAAAGGGTTTCTTATACTCAGTGATGCTCTTTTATGCACATTGATAGCTTATTATTTCCAGTGAGTACATGGCTAAATTATTGCAGCAAGAAAATCAATAATTGAAATGAATGTTGTTAACACAAGAACCAACATTCTTTCTATTCATGGTTGTCACACAAGAACCAACCATAAGAAAATTTCACATGTTGTTACACATGTATTTCACATGCTGCTACTCCTGTATTTTAAATCCTGGAAATATTCCCTTTTAAAAATACATCATCAATCAAAACCAAAGTTCAATTGCTAAAGGTTCTTTAGAATATCCATGCAACAAGTTCAGTTTGGGGGGATATTAGGACTCAGAAATGTCACATTTTCATCCACCTTTCCCTTCACTATTCCTTACATTTCATCGTCCCATTAACCTTCCATCATACCATTTTCATAAATACATTTGGGTTTCACATTATTATTTTCCACTTTATTTATTTTAGTATTATAAGTGAATTTGTGATTAAATATTAGAAATTAACATATTTTCATTATATATCAAAGTTGTATGAGTTTGATGATGTGTATAGGCATATTTGAAGATTTCAACAAAGTCAAAATTCACCACCTATCCTCAAATTCGAATTACAAAGAGATTTGAAGTTAATCTCAAGGAGAATATCATGGAATATTTGGTTGACATATCTTATCTAAGATATGTGAGAGATGTGTTGAGGATTTGAAGGGATCATATATTGTAATAATGGGAAAGTAGTTGAGAGTGGTTGAGAGAATAGTGAATCTGTAATTATGGCACTCATGTATATAACAGGGTGCTCTCTCTTCATGAGGAGGTAGGTAATTCATAATTTAGTCTTGCAATTAGGAGAAGGGGATTCTTAGCTTTGATTATTTCATGCTTTTTCATTTGATTCTTGTAATATAATTTGAGATTGATTTATTGTCTGAGCTCACATATCTCTTTTGTCATTCAACTCTTCACATGTTGTATTTCTTTCCTAGATTTATTTCCTTCTTTCCTAGTTAGTCTTTCAATGCTTTCCTAGATTAATTTCATTTCAGCAATTTAGATTAGATTACTTCTACTTTAGTCCTACATATATAGTGTGTGTTCTTCATAATCCTACGAACCTCAGATTGACAAACCAAATAGTTGGGCAAGTACTACAACGGAATTAAACGACAATATTTCCTCCTAACAATGGGATAGGTGGAATTCCCAGAATTCCAACCTCAAAAAATAATTGATGGATTATCTTGAAATCCTTTTTGGTGTAGATACATTTAATAAGACCTTGGTCACCATCACAGCTGGCCAATATTTAAAATATACATGAGAAATGTATAGGAAGCACTTTAAAAAAAATGATAGGTATGAGTGTCCTCTGATGATTCCAGAGAGGGAGTGGAAGGCCCTCATTAAGGATGCAAAAGAGAAGAAATTGACACATGAAGGAAAAACACCCTCTGGTCCTAGAAGGTAAATTACAATTTTAATTCAATACCTTCATTTTTTTTTAGATGTAAATAAAAGTGGTATATATTAACATAATTGAAACTTTTAATGATAGGTTGACTGACACTTCAAAGGAAACAAAAGCAAGGCTTGTCAGACGTGTCTAGCATAGGCTAGGCCAGGGTGACTACTTGAAGTTGTAGTCATGAATTGTAAGTACCAAAATATATTATTTGTATCACCTTCAAACTTTTAGGTAATTGTAGCCAATGTAGGGTTATGAGTTTAGTACTGAAACCATGGAGGAAGACCTTTATCTTGGTTACAATTATAGCTATAAATTTGTAGTTGAACACATGAAAATCTTGGGGCAGTTACCAAGAACCACTTTGAAGGATAAGGTAAATAAAATTCAATCCACATTAACCTTTATTATTAATATAATACAGTCATGTTTGATATCATCAATAAATTTAATCTGTTACAAGTTTGTTTTAATTAAGGGAGCAACATTGTCAACCAACCCACTAGTATTGGAGAGTAGTGTGTTGATAGCGGTTTGCAACCAAAAGATGGTTCTCCCATGTAGTCCCATTCCACTCGGGTGCATCCCCACGATGGTGCTATGACCAAGGCACATGATGGTAATATGGTTGTATTTTAATCATATACTTAATAAATTTGTAGTTATACATTTTGTACTTCTATTTTTTTTACTTATACATTTATTATTGTTCTTATAAAGTTTGTGGTCTCAATGGAAGAGAATGTTGTACTTTATGGTCGTACATTTGAAGAGGATCTTGTAGGGTAAACCATTCCAACCGTGTCGACCAGTGCACTAGGTAAATAATGGCATTGCAGGTGTTTTTTTTTAATATTACTGAACTAGTTCAATGATATTTAAAAACTAGCCATATAAATTTTACATTTTTTTGTTTTGTAGGTGTTTCCTCATCAAAAAAGCCTCCATTACCTGGCCATGATTACCCCATGACTAGGCGTTCCCTACGTGAGAGGACACAATCAAAATCAGATTTTGAAGAGCACCCAGAGAACGAAGACATAGATATTGATGAAATGCTTAGGAATTTTAGAGCTAAGAAGAAGAGGTTGACTAAAACTAAATGATGATGTACAATATTTTAATAACTATTTATAAAATATGTTTTCTATGAAATACTTTTTTATACTTGTTGGTTCACCAAAATGTCATTCTTTTACTTCACTTTTCACCATATTCTTCTTTTCCGCAGCCTTACATTAAGACTATTTTCATGATTACATATGAGTTTAGTCCTATTATTTTCCAAAGCATTCATTTTAGTATTTTGAGTGTGTTTATGATTAAATATTGAAAAAATAACATGTTTTCACTTGTATATCAAAGTGGGATGAGTTCTATGATGTTTATAGGTGCATTTTAATACTCCAACCAAGTCATATGATGGAATATAATAAAGGCTCTTTTCACATCAATGTCCATTCTCTAGTTTTATATGTGAAGTAATTTAGTGTAGTGTATGATGTTATGGAATAGTTGTTACTTTTCTCTGTGGAGAATTGATCTCACTCCAAATGGATCAAGGAAATTTTTTATTACATTTTAAAAAATTGTGAATATTGGTGATGCAGGAGCACCTCAAGCGAGCCAGCGCGGAGACAACGGACAGCTGGACAAGCGCCCAACACAAATTTTGAAATTCTCTTGGAGTTAATGCGCCAATATTAAATGAGATAATTAAGAAGGAGCACACTTGTAAAATGTAAAAGGACCTTGAGCGATCCTCTCTCGTCCTTAGTAGGTAGAAGGAATTTATAGTAGTTAATGCAAGTAGATAGAAATTGAATGTTAGATTAGACATTTTAGAGAGAAAGAGGGAAACGGGATATAGACACCCTCATTGTGTATTATAACATAGAGGAGAATAGATGAGACTATGCCAATTGAGAGCATAGAGAAAAGAAGTAGAGAGTTGTAGAGAGAATTCCATGTACAAAAGTTCTAGATTAATACAAAGAAGGTTTTGATTCAGACTCATGGTGTTCAAATATTCTCTGTGTATGCATCTTTGAATGTTATGCTCATGAATGTTTTACTCTTTCTTTCATGCAATTGCTTTTATACTATGTATGAATGATTTCTTGTTGAATGTTTGAAATATGAGAGAGAAAGAGTAAGGGGATGAGTTTCAATTGTTTCTCTATATGAGTAAAAGTTCCTGCAAGGAGTGCAGTTGAATTGTCCGCAAGGTGTGCGTTGACAAAGGGTTCAAAGTTTTGTCTCTAAAAGCTCAGATAGAGTAGCTTTTGTTCTCATTCACTCAGAAGTGCAGTTGGGAACATGAGTCGTGTAAGGAGTGCGCAGGCCAAGTAAAGTCTCAGAGTTGCGGACCTGAGCGAAGTATTGAGAGACTGATGCTACAGGGTGTGCGCAAAATCGAAAAGAGTTCAGCACTTGGAAGTGTTTGAAAGTCTGTCGCAAGGAGTGTGAGCAGGAGGTTTTCTGAAAGACTTGAAGTTATGAGAAAGTTCAGAAGGAATTGAACCTTCGAAGGAGTCAAAGGAAAGCAAGGGGCCAAGGTACCCTAAAAATTTGAAGGAAGGCATAGCAACGTGGGACCGCAGGAGGACAAGTTCCACGGAGAAAGATACCTTGTTGAGTTTGTGCAGAGGTCCTTAGAGGAAGAACGGACGACCGGAATTCTCTGTGGAGAATTTGCGAAGTCCCTTGAGTTGTCAGATCTCATGGAGGAGTAGGGGAGTTACCATGAGTATTCCAAAAGGTTATAAGCTTAGGAGGAGTAGAACCGTAGATCCAAGCCAAAGGAGCCATTGGATTACCCGTGAACTTCTATTTCGGGTTTTCGTGACTGGAAGTCCCGTAATATTTGCAACGGGAATCACAAAATCATGAAACATGAAGTCCCGAAGGAACGAGAGAATCATGTGGGCCAAAGAAGACAACAGAGTGGACAGGTGGCACACTCTTGACAAGGAAGTCAATTCAGTTGATCATTTCGGGGTTTCGTGGAGTGAAGTTATGAATTCCTTGCATTAGGATTCGCGATATCATGAAGTCCGAAGTCCCGACGGAGTAATGGGTCGTTGAAACGTCAACCTTGTGAGCGCATCAGCGTTTCGGTAAATCGAGGTTCGGGGGTCGAGGAGACAAGTTGCTCGACATTGCGACCGCCGAAATCGCGATAAAGAGAGATCCAAAAATTAGCAAGGAAAGGGTTAGCGGTGACTATTTCCACGCTTTCGGAGATTGAAATACAAGACACTTGACTGCCGAATTCACGAAAGTGAGAAGCCAAATCTCCTGAAGTACAAGGGGGAAATTCTCGAAGTTGATTGTAGGTGCAGATTTCTCGAAAAGGAAATAGAGGAGCCATTTCCGAGAGCTCTTTGGGCCAATGGTAAAGAAAATATCCTGTGCACACGGACCTTCCGACCTGCGGGTTGAGGAGGGGCTGCGTGGCATCAATTTTTGTATCAGAGCTCAAAAAGTTTTCATTGCTTTCTGTAGCAGGGAAAAGGAGAATTTGCCATGCCACCAAGGAGAAGGGACAGGCAATCAACCAATCCACCAGAGGATAGGGAAATGCCGAGAAGAAGGGGAAGGCAGATGACTGATCCAACCATGGAGAGAGAGATGCGTGATCTACGAGCCAGACTCGAAGACATGGAGATAGCACAAAGGCATACAGTCAGTGCTAGGGATCTTAGTGATTTCGAAAGTGAAATTGAAATAGAACATGAAGAGGAAGTTGCAGCCAAAGATGAAGCAAACGAACGCTTGATTATAGCTATTGCAAGAATGGGTGCAAGAGAGAAAATGGACATTCCAGTTTATGAGGGAAACTTGGATGCAGAGGAGCTTCTAGACTAGATTAGAGCTCTGGACACATATTTTGACTATGAAGATGTCGAAGAGGACAAGAAAGTCAAACATGATGTCACGAGGTTAAAAGGACATGCAACATTGTGGTGGGACGAACTACAAGCAGACAGACTCTACAAAGGCAAGCAGAAGATCAAAAGCTGGGACAGAATGATCATGAAGATGAAGGCGAAATTCATCCCCAAAGATTATCAAATTACTCTATTTTGAAGGATGGAGAACTTGAGACAGAAGTTGATGACAGTGAAAGAATACACTGAAGAATTCTACAGGCTGAACATCAGGGCAGGTCATCGAGAAAGCGATGATGAAAAGGTTGCCAGATACATAAATGGCCTAAGATACGACATCCAGGATGAGATGAGCATGATAACCATCTAAACGGTGGAATATTCTTATCAGATGCTTATCAGAAGATGTTGAAGGTGGAAGATCGTTGATGATGCGAAAAGCTCTTTTGACACCAGAGAAGGAGGTGGAGAGTTCAGTCCAAAGAAACAAATTTTTTTGGACTGCTTGCAAAACCAAAGACAGGGTATGCAAGGTCATTGTGGACAGTGGTAGCATGGATAATCTCGTTTCTATGGAGATGGTGGAAAATCTGGAGCTGGAGACGATTGATCATCCAAGCCCATACAGAGTTTCATGGCTACAAAAGGGACATTAGGTAACTATCACTAAACAGTGTTTAGTTGAATTTAAGATAGGAGGATATAATGATAAGATACTCTGTGATGTTATTCCCATGGATGTTTGTCATCTATTGCTGGGTAGACCATGGCAATATGACAGGAATGTGATTCATGATGGGAGAATGAACACATACACCCTAAAGAAGAATGGGAGAACTCACATGTTGCTTCCAATCAAGGATAAGGAGGTGAAACCTGAAGTAAGCAACACTATAATTCTCATGAGTGGGAAGGAACTTCTTGCCAAGGTTAAGAAGAAAGAAGAACCGCAATTTATTGTGGTCAGGAAACCAAAGATTTTTTTGAACAGCACAAGGGTAGATGATTTACCAGAAGAGATTCAGGATCTACTGGAAGAGTTCGTTGACATAGTAGTGGATGAATTACCTCGTTCGTTGCCACCAATAAGAAGTGTGAGACATCATATTGATCTCATACCAGGATCCAGTTTACCAAACAAAGCCATGTACAGATTGACGCCGCAAGAGAAAGAAGAGGTCAAAAGACAAGTCCAGGATTTGTTGGACAAAGGATTGGTCAGAGAAAGCTTGAGTCTGTGTGTTGTTCCAACAGTACTCAGTCCGAAGAAAGATGGAGGCTAGAGGATGTGTACTGACTCGAGGGAAATCAACAAGATAACCATAAGGTACAGATTCCCATTGCCGAGGATGGATGATCTGATGGATTTCTTGAGTGGAGAAAAATTCTTTTCAAAGATTGATTTGAAAAGAGGTTATCATCAAATCCGCATGAGAGAAGGTAATGAATGGAAGACAACATTCAAAACCAACGAAGGGTTGTATGAATGGCTTGTTATGTCATTTGTCTTAACAAATGCGTTGAGTACCTTCGTGAGGTTGATGAACGAAGTCCTGAGGAAGTTCATCGGAAATTTTGTTATCGTATATCTAGATGACATACTGATTTTCAGTAAAACAATGGCAGAGCATCTGAAACATTTGGCTATAGTGATGCAGAAATTACAGTAGGAGACGTTGTTGATAAACATGAAGAAGTCCTCATTCATGAAGATGGAGTTCATTTATCTTGGGTTCATTATTTCTGCAGATAAATTGAGGATGGATCCAGATAAGGTAGAGGTAATCAAAAATTGGCCATCACCGAAGAATATATTTGAAGTGAGAAGTTTTCACGGATTGGCTAGTTTCTACCGAAAATTCATCAGAAATTTTAGTGGAATTAGTGCACCGATGATGGACACAGTGAAGAAGAGACATAAGTATTTTCACTAGACAGAAGAAGCTGAAAAGAGTTTTAATTTGTTGAAGAGGAAAATCATGGAACAACCAATTCTGGTGTTGCCGGATTTCCAAAAGACATTTGAAGTGAAATGCGATGCAAGTGGCTTTGCAATAGGGGTAGTCTTGAGTCAGGAAGACAAGCCGATAGCATACTTCAGCGAGAAGCTGAATGAAGTGAAGGTGAAATACTCCACGTATGACAAGGACTTTTATGCTATCATACAGGCATTGAAAAAATGGAGGCATTACTTGATTCCGAAGGAGTTTGTCTTATACAGTGACAATCATGCATTGTAGTTTGTGACTCAATAGGAGAGGTTGAATCAAAGACATGTAAAATGGGTTGAATATATGCAAAATTTCACTTTTTTTATTAAACGTATTTATGGTACTGCTAACAAAGTTGTTGACGCTTTGAGCAGGAAGTGTTTTCTATTACAGGAGTTCAGAGTCAAAACGTTGGGTTTTGATGATCTCGGGAACATGTATAGAGATGATCCAGATTTTAAAGAGGCGTATGAAGCAGTTGAGAATCCAATTCTCAGAGATAGAAGCCAATAGGCAGAATACATGATCCAGGAAGGATTAATATTTAAAGGTAATCAACTGTGTGTTCTGAAATGCTTCATGAGGGAGAATTTGTTGAAAGAGAAACACAGTGGAGGATTGGTCAGGCACTTTGGTCATGAAAAGATGTTTGCAAAGCTGAATGAGTCATATTTTTGTCCGGGAATGCAAGAAGATGTCAAGGGATTCATGGACAGATGCAGAATTTTCCAGCATTCGAAAGAAAGGAAATAGAATGCAGGGTTTTATCAACCATTGCCCATGCCAAAGAAGCCATGGGATGTAATCAACATGAATTTCATATTGGGGTTGCCAAGAACACAAAGAGTATTTGACTCAATCTTTGTGGTGGTGGATAGATTTTCCAAGATGGTACACTTCATTCCATGTCAGAAAACCAGTGACGCAACTCACATTACAAATTTGTTTTTCAAAGAATTTATTTGACTTCACGACTTGCCAAGAAGCATAGTTTCAAATCGAGACACTAATTTCATAGGAAACTTTTGGAGGACCTTATGGAAGAATATGGGAACCAACTTGTCATTTAGTTCAACTCAGCATCCTCAGACGGATGGACAGACAGAAGTGGTAAACAGAAGTCTGGGAGACTTACTGAGAAGCCTGGTGACAGAACACCACAACTAGTGGGACAACATATTACCACAGACAGAATTTTCTTATAACGACTCAGTTAATAGGAGAATAGGGCATATTCCATTTCATATTGTCTATGGCATGTAGCCGAGAGGAATTTCTGAACTGAGAGATTCAGAATAGACTGCGACTAGGAGCGCTAGTGCAGAAAATTTCGTAGAGGCGATGAAGGAACTTCACAGCCAAGTGAAGGAGAGATTGCAAAATTCAAGCCAGGAATATAAGCGCAGAGCAGATCAACAGAGAAGACAACTTCAATTTGAAGTTGGTGATTTGATTCTGGCACATTTGAGAAAGGAAAGGTTCCCGAGAGGAGCATATAATAAACTGAAAATGAAGAAAATCGGGCCATGCAAGGTCTTGAGAAAATTTGGGACAAATGCTTATGAGATTGAATTACCCGATGGGATCAAAATTTCTCCGATATTCAATGTCTCATATTTGTACGCATATAAATATGAGGAAGTAGGGACAATAAATGAACAACTAGAGGTGCAGTGGACAAAACAGATGCTAGTTGCAGAAAATCCGTAGATGGAGCGCATACTGGACAAAAGGGTCGGCAAGAAGACCAGGTGAAAGCAATAATTTGAGTCTTTGGTCAAGTGGAAGGGCCATCCAGTTGAATATGCCAGCTGGGAGAACAAAGAAGAGGTACAAAGGCATGGACACACCATACGCGAGCTCATGGACAAGAGCCCATGAAAATTTTCAAGTGAGGGAGTATGATGCAGGAGCACCTCAAGTGAGCCAATGTGGAGACAACGGACAGTTGGACAAGTTCCCAACACAAATTTTGAAATTCTCTTGAAGTTAATGTACCAATCTTAAATTAGATAATTAAGAAGGAGAGGACTTGTAAAATGTAAAAGGACCTTGAGCGATCCTCTCTCGTCCTTAGTAGGTAGAAGGCATTTATAGTAGTTAATGCAAGTAGATAGAAATTGAATGTTAGATTAGACAGTTTAGAGCGCAAGAGGGAAACAAGATATAGACACCCTCATTGTGTATTGTAACATAGAGGAGAATAGATGAGACTATGCCAATTGAGAGCATAGAGAAAAGATGCAAAGAGCTATAGCGAGACTTCCATGTACAGAAGTTCTGGATTAATACAAAGAAGGTTTTGATTCAGACTCATGGTGTTCAAATATTCTCTGTGTATGCATCTTTGAATGTTATGCTCATGAATGTTTTACTCTTTCTGTCATGCAATTTATTTTATGATATGTATGAATGATTTCTTGTTGAATGTTTGAAATTTGAGAGAGAAAGAATAAGGGGAATGAGTTTCAATTGTTTCTCTATCTAAGTAAAAGTTTATACAAGGAGTGCAGTTGAATTGTTCGCAAGGAGTGCATTGACAAAGGGTTTAGAGTTTTGTCTCTGAAAGCTCAGATAGAGTAGATTTTGTTCTCATTCACTCAGAAGTGCAGTTAGGCACAAGAGTCGTGAAAGGAGTGCGCAGGCCGAGTAAATTCTCAGAGTTGTGGACCTGAGTGAAGTATTGAGAGACTGTTGTTGCAGGGTGTGTGCAAAGTCAAAAAGAGTTCAACACTTGGAAGTGGTTGAAAGTCTTCTGCAAGGAGTGTGAGGAGGATTTTTTCTGAAAGACTTGAAGTCGTGAGAAAGTTCAGAAGGAATTGAACCTTCGAAGGAGTCGAAGGAAGGCAAGGGGCCAAGGTACCCTGAAAATTTGAAGGAAGGCGTAGCAACGTGGGACTGCAGGAGGACAAGTTCCGTGGAGAAAGATACCTTGTTGAGTTTGTGAAGAGGTCCTTAGAGGAAGAACGGACGAACGGAATTCTCTGTGGAGAATTCACGAAGTCCTGTGAGCCTTCAGATCTCATGGAGGAGTAGGGGAGTTACCGCGAGTATTCCAAAAGGTTCTAAGCTCAGGAGGAGTAGAATCGTAGATCCAAGCCACAGGATCCATTGGATTACCCGTGAAATTCTATTTCAGGTTTTTGCCAGTGGAAGTCCCATAATATTTGAAACGGGAATCATGTGGGCCACAGAAGACAGCAGAGTTGACAGGTGGCACACTCTCGACAAGGAAGTAAATTTAGTTGACCATTTCGAGGTTTTGTGGAGTGAAGTTCTGAATTCCTTGCATTAGGATTTGTGATATCACGAAGTCCGAAGTCCCGATGGAGTAATGGGTCATTGAACCATCAACCTTGTGAGCGCATCGGCGTTTCGATAAATCGGGTTTTGGGGGTCAAGGAGACAAGTTGCTAGACATTGCGACCGCCAAAATCACGATAAAGAGAGATTCGAAAATTAACAAGGAAAGGGTCAACATTGACTATTTTCGGGCTTTTGGAAATTGAAAGACAAGACACTTGACTGCCAAATTTGTGGAAGTGCGAAGCCAGATCTCCCGAATTACAAGGGGGAAATTCTCGAAGTTGATTGTGGGTGAAGATTTCCTGAAAGGGAAATAGAGGAGCCATTTCTGAGA
>JZKD02S2083365.1:0-35966 GCA_000966675.3 Picea glauca | reverse complement strand
TTTCTTAACCATGCGTTGTAGATATTCTATGTCTCCATTACCCTTGTCGGGAGTCTGTTCTGCTTGTTTCCCTGGCGGTCTAGTCAAAAGGAGTTCTCTCCTGGGAAGAGGTTGAACTTCTTTCTTAACTAAAGAGACCTGGCCTTCTTTACACCCTTTCATATGGAATTCTATCATTTTGGCTTCTTCAAAATTCTCAACTAAGGTTCGTTTGGAAACCCTCTTCACAAACATGGAAATAGAAGCTGGGAGCACATTAGCATATACTTCGATTTGCAGCTCCTGAGTTAGTTTAGCTTCATGTTGGAATTTGTTCAAAATAGTTGTGAATATTTGATTGAAATCTTTAACCTTCTCCTTTGAACTCATGGTGGCTGTGAACAATTCATCCATCAAAGCTCCTGTAGTGGTTTCTTCGACAAATTTATCTAAAAAATCATTTTGAAACTTTGTCCAACTAGTTATGGATCCTACAGGTAGGTTAAAATACCATGTGGAGGCTGAGTTCTAAAACATGTAGGGGAACAACCTGCAAACTACATCTTCATGTTTGACATTCATAAGTTTGATCATTAATATAAATTTCTTGATACGATCTTCATGCAATCCTGAAGTCTTGGGATCAAACTTAGGAATTAACTTATCTGGATGTCGAGGAAGGTTATGGACTGGTCCCGGGAGAGCCAAAGTGCGTCTGGCCAACCAGGGTTGATTATTCCATGGTGGGTTTCCCCTTTCTTCATTATGTTTGTTGTTGTCTTCCATATCTTCAGATTTCGAGTTAAACTCCTCTTCTTCTGAAAAATCGTCTGGTTTAGAGACATTGCCGACTCGCGTTTCAGGGATCAGATTAAGAGGATGTTAGATTTCGATGATATCAAAATCTATTAGGTCATCTACTATGTGCACAAAAACCTCGTCAGGAGTATTGACCACTGGTCTACTTATTTTTTGTCTTCGAGGAAGTATTAGAGCTAAAGACAACGCACCGATATGTCAGGCATATTCTCTTATGATTCTTTTGAATTGATTTAATTCCTCGCGAGGGAGAGCATAAGGTATGTCAGGGAACAAGCGTTCTTCCTCGGGTTGAGTTGAGTTAATCATTTCAGGAGTACTCAACGTGTGTGGGCTGTATTGGGAATGACTAGCCATACATGTGGGTTGTTTTGAATCTACATGATATCTGAAGTATTATATGAAATAGGTATTTAGCCATTCATTCTTTAGGCCCTCCTTCTAGCACCAATTCTGTTGATGGGTCCTAAATCCCTTTAGTTCAACAAGAGGACCCAAATGCACCACTGAGGCCCAATTAGACTCTGCAGCGTTTAATAGTGGAATGGTTCTCTAGATCTTGCGATCCGACCAATTTAATCGATGGGCTTTACGTTTTCTTGTGAAGGCGTCTCCTTCAGTTCATACTTTCTCTTTTTGTATTTTCTCTTAGGTGGAACTGGTATAAGATGTAAGCCAGTATAAACCAACTTGGAAACAAACAAGATTAATTTTAATTACTGGAGAAGAGGCTGAGCTTGGGATAACCCGCTACTCAAGAATGCAGACGACAATTTTATACCACAGGCCTAGTACTAATATGTTAACCATGTGAGAATCCAATTACTGTCTGAGATACTAATTATCAGGAAGAAAACACATATGTGATAAGATAATGACAAGAAAAATAATTCACCTACTCTAATCATCCATCACATAATAACAAAACGATTCATATTCATCATTAAAGAAAAGAACTGTAAAGCATTGCATCATATAACTTAACAATATATTTAATATCTCTTACTCATTACAACATCCATTCATGAGACAAGATAGGAAATAGTTCTTCTCCATGTCCAATCACGCATGCATTTGATGAAAATATAACTTGTCTATGGTCTAGAAGGACTTCTCAATTAAAGGAAACTTCAAAATAATTCTTAACAAACCAGAAAAGAGAGTTTCTTGCAATAACCATTGACCCTTAACTAATCGGTCGATGCTCTTATTTATAACATAAAATTAACTAAAGATAATGGCTAAAGTGCATTTAAACAAAACATAATTCACCACATGGTGTTATATCCTAACAATTTTCCAACAATCATCTCAAGATATTACTTTAAAAGGGTGAATTTTCTCATACTTCGACCAACTAATGAACAACTCCTCATAGGTGTTAGCGTATGGGAACCTGTTCTGTTCCATCAGGGCTGTGTAAATTTCTCTGTGTTTATCAAATTTTCCTCTGTAGTGATGAGGATGGAGCGATGAAAAATGATCCTCCTCTTCTTAGTGGTCCTCTGGATGATAGCCTTCCTCTTTTGATCATAGGCGATCACATATATGTCATCTACTTCATCCACAGGTTCGAGAATTTACTGATCTCCCCATGTGACTATATTTCCTAGACCTCCGATGGTGTACACTTGTTCGAGGTTAGGTTCTTGAACTTCCTCGTTATGTTCTGAAGGCCCGACTTCTGTTTTCCATTCATTGGGATTTTGGGCACCAATTAAAATAGAGGTGTCAGGGATGGAATTAACACTTACTTGTTCACCGACCGTTGAAATGTCGACTTTTTGCTACGGTGCTCCTTTATCTGGATCGTCCTACCCTGATTGGTCTTTTAGAATTTCCGCTTGAGACTTTGAAGCATTGGGATTTTTGTGTCTAAGACATCCTCAACTTATTTTTCTTTCTATGGAACCTCCTTGATTTGGACCTCTGGGATAGGAGAAGATGTCTTCTCAGGTCCATTTTCTTCTTCGATATGAATAGGGGTCCCAAGAGATACCTCTGGGCTCTCATCATCATCATATATCTTTATAAAATTGCTCAAGGGGTTTGATGTGTTGGTTTCCACTAATACCCAAACTATTTCTGGCTGATTCGCCACACTTGCCGGCGATCCAGCCGATGGCATCGTTAATTCAAGGTCATCCAATCTGGAAATTCCATCAATATATATAAATTCAGGGATGCTTGTTCCCACCTGGATTCTCTCTGGGTTATCGATAGGGGATCCTGTTGTTTCTGATAGGTCTGGGTCATATTGTAGCTGATCAAGCACCTGATGCGCCCATTCTAACATGAGTAGTCCCCTTTCCTACACGTCCTATGCCAAATGGATATCTCTACCTTGTGTTGGGGATATCAAGGGGACTTCGGCTACTTCGGCTGCTTCAAATGCTATCCTTTCTTCTCTTTCCCTGAGAGCTCCTTGAGTTGATTGTTCGAGGGTCACTTCTTGTTAATATAGGCTCATGGATTTGAACCTAGTCATTATAGGATTGACCATCCTTGACACAACTTTATCGAAATCTTGAGCGTTTTTCGTGAAGATCTCATTTTCGAACCTGTCATGGGCGTATGTCCAGCAAGGTGATACTTGAGATGCTTACTTAAAAACTAGACCCTTTGGGTCATGTTTGTGAAAATAGCCAGTCTAAAATCAGAACTCCAATTGGCTCAACCCTTGCTTCTTGGCTTGAGATGTGTCTTTTACCATGTAGAAACCTATATGGAATCCATAATTTACGAATGCTCACTTCTTATCTTTTACCAGAGTAGCGTTGTAACCTTGAACGATGGTCAGGTAGCAGATTTCCCCTACTACTAATCGATCAGGGACATACATCGGTAACAAGTGTGGTGCTCTAGTGGCTCTGAAAACCCTGATGTAGGTATCATGCTGATCTAGATACTAGTAACCAACCTTTGATATCATCTTTTTGGCTGTAACCGACAGTCTTGGACACTCTTTCTTGAAAAGAATAAAATGAATATGCACAATAAATTGATCGCAGATGAGAGAGTATGATTTCTTGTACATGTTCTCCCAAAATATGCCGAAGTATACATGGACTGGGAGTTTTGAGGAGTGTCATCTCAAGTTCATTCCGACGAAGGAATTTCGGGCACAGATGACGTCCAATAAATAGGAAGCCATGTAGAAGGTGGGAATCTCTCCTTCTTTCAACGTCTGAGCTTGTTGTATGCAAGTGCTTAGCTGTTTGGAGATGATGGCACCCCAGTTAAAACATCTTCTGGAAATAGCTATAGTATAAGAAAGAGGCATCCAAGCCTCTGAAAACCTAGAGCAATCTTTCTCCCCATGCAACCGGTAGAGGTGGGCCATTAGGTAGATGTACGACTACCTTAGGTTGGCCGCCGGGTACCATCTAGAGGTCCAATTAGTGTGATTTTTATCCTCTCTCCACCACGAATCCATTACCTGGCTGGTGTCATGTTTCTCATAGAAGTTTACAACAAAATCGGTTTTAAGCCACTCCTCCAGGTCTCTAAGCTTGTAGTAATTTTGCACCTCCACCAGAAGGAAATCCCCGACACACTCGCCATTGTCATCATTAATCAAACATCTTTGTGTGTATGTGTGGCCGATAATCCACTTCAGGAGTTCTATGCAGGGGAAAACCAGAGTTTTGCTCGCTACCATGTGGAGGTATGCTCTTCGGATATTAGGAAAGACTTCATTATCGAGCTTTCTTGTATCAGGGTTGATGTGCAGAGCATATTCGGTAAATTCTTCCCACTTGATGGTCTTGAAAATATCTCCCCATTGTGGGAGTACTGCCTTGGTCCCTATGATTGCCTTTGTGTATCCAAACGCTGAAGGCTAAGGGAAAATCTTCTTGGTGGATGTGCTTATGACCAGTTCCGGTCTTGGGGCAAATTCCAACTGTTTCGTGGCCATTGGGGAAGAGCCTTCTCGCACCCCTGGTTCCTTTTTCTTTGGCTCCCTCGATGATCGCCTAGTGTTCGGATTTATTGGAGGCATCATTTCTGCACTCGAAATCAATCCTTTAGGCATGTGTATAGAGTAACATTGGATAAAATTCATGAAGTCAAGCATAAAAACCCACAGACTGGTACATACCTGTGATGCTGGCTAAACCTGTCGTTTAATACTCATGGGATCTTGGAAGCCTTTTTTTCGAATTGATCATCTCGCTCCTCTGGGTGATCTAAACTTCTTTGCACATGATGATCTTGTTACAAAAAACTCGAAAGGAATTTAAACGGGGAAGAACCTATTGTGTCACATCAACCAATTATCTCAGGTTATGAGTGAAAATCAAACAAAATCTATCGCCTAATCCCTGCAATTCAATTCATCATAGGTTCATGGTGGAGGCGCGGAGGGTGGTGTTCCCTATCAACAATTTCAAATGGCTGATCTGATCAATGCACGAATTAATAACTAATATGAGATTTGGAATTAATTAGTCCTTTAAATGCTTTAGATCCAACGTATATTAGCGCTAAAACGTCCCATCACATCGCTTTCTTAGTGGGAAGATTAGGGATCGGCAATATGTGGTGAATGTTATCGTTGGTATTCTCCTGATAAGAAATTTCGACATCGATTAATTTCTTCATATGGTGCTGACATGGCAAGACTGATTTGGGGTGCAACTTAGGCCTCGAGAACCAATAATGACTCAGGGAAAAATTGGATCATATGTTTGACCACTCTGGCAATGACAGATGGTGGATGAGGACAGGTGGTTTGAGTTATGTATCTCAATCAGAGTCAGGGGTTTCAACAAGATACGTGTGTTAAAAAAAACCTGGGATCGTCGATGCCGAAAGGTATCGGGGGTCGGTGATCGGGGATCAACTTATCACGTTCTCTACGGGACAANGGCTCTCATCATCATCATATATCTTTATAAAATTGCTCAAGGGGTTTGATGTGTTGGTTTCCACTAATACCCAAACTATTTCTGGCTGATTCGCCACACTTGCCGGCGATCCAGCCGATGGCATCGTTAATTCAAGGTCATCCAATCTGGAAATTCCATCAATATATATAAATTCAGGGATGCTTGTTCCCACCTGGATTCTCTCTGGGTTATCGATAGGGGATCCTGTTGTTTCTGATAGGTCTGGGTCATATTGTAGCTGATCAAGCACCTGATGCGCCCATTCTAACATGAGTAGTCCCCTTTCCTACACGTCCTATGCCAAATGGATATCTCTACCTTGTGTTGGGGATATCAAGGGGACTTCGGCTACTTCGGCTGCTTCAAATGCTATCCTTTCTTCTCTTTCCCTGAGAGCTCCTTGAGTTGATTGTTCGAGGGTCACTTCTTGTTAATATAGGCTCATGGATTTGAACCTAGTCATTATAGGATTGACCATCCTTGACACAACTTTATCGAAATCTTGAGCGTTTTTCGTGAAGATCTCATTTTCGAACCTGTCATGGGCGTATGTCCAGCAAGGTGATACTTGAGATGCTTACTTAAAAACTAGACCCTTTGGGTCATGTTTGTGAAAATAGCCAGTCTAAAATCAGAACTCCAATTGGCTCAACCCTTGCTTCTTGGCTTGAGATGTGTCTTTTACCATGTAGAAACCTATATGGAATCCATAATTTACGAATGCTCACTTCTTATCTTTTACCAGAGTAGCGTTGTAACCTTGAACGATGGTCAGGTAGCAGATTTCCCCTACTACTAATCGATCAGGGACATACATCGGTAACAAGTGTGGTGCTCTAGTGGCTCTGAAAACCCTGATGTAGGTATCATGCTGATCTAGATACTAGTAACCAACCTTTGATATCATCTTTTTGGCTGTAACCGACAGTCTTGGACACTCTTTCTTGAAAAGAATAAAATGAATATGCACAATAAATTGATCGCAGATGAGAGAGTATGATTTCTTGTACATGTTCTCCCAAAATATGCCGAAGTATACATGGACTGGGAGTTTTGAGGAGTGTCATCTCAAGTTCATTCCGACGAAGGAATTTCGGGCACAGATGACGTCCAATAAATAGGAAGCCATGTAGAAGGTGGGAATCTCTCCTTCTTTCAACGTCTGAGCTTGTTGTATGCAAGTGCTTAGCTGTTTGGAGATGATGGCACCCCAGTTAAAACATCTTCTGGAAATAGCTATAGTATAAGAAAGAGGCATCCAAGCCTCTGAAAACCTAGAGCAATCTTTCTCCCCATGCAACCGGTAGAGGTGGGCCATTAGGTAGATGTACGACTACCTTAGGTTGGCCGCCGGGTACCATCTAGAGGTCCAATTAGTGTGATTTTTATCCTCTCTCCACCACGAATCCATTACCTGGCTGGTGTCATGTTTCTCATAGAAGTTTACAACAAAATCGGTTTTAAGCCACTCCTCCAGGTCTCTAAGCTTGTAGTAATTTTGCACCTCCACCAGAAGGAAAGCCCCGACACACTCGCCATTTTCGTCATTAATCAAACATCTTTGTGTGTATGTGTGGCCAATAATCCACTTCAGGAGTTCTATGCAGGGGAAAACCAAAGTTCTGCTCGCTACCATGTGGAGGTATGCTCTTCGGATATTAGGAAAGACTTCATTATCAAGCTTTCTTGTATCAGGGTTGATGTGCGGAGCATATTCGGGAAATTCTGCCCACTTGATGTTCTTGAAAATATCTCCCCATTGTGGGAGTACTGCCTTGGTCCCTATGCTTGCCTCTGTGTCTCCAAACGCTGAAGGCTAAGGGAAAATCTTCTTGGTGGATGTTCTTATGACCGGTTCCGGTCTTGGGGCAAATTTCAACTGTTTCGTGGCCATTGGGGAAGAGCCTTCTCGCACCCCTGGTTCCTTTTTCTTTGGCTCCCTCGATGATCGCCTAGTGTTCGGATTTATTGGAGGCATCATTTCTGCACTCAAAATCAATCCTTTAGGCATGTGTATAGAGTAACATTGGATAAAATTCATGAAGTCAAGCATAAAAACCCACAGACTGGTACATACCTGTGATGCTGGCTAAACCTGTCGTTTAATACTCATGGGATCTTGGAAGCCTTTTTTTCGAATTGATCATCTCGCTCCTCTGGGTGATCTAAACTTCTTTGCACATGATGATCTTGTTACAAAAAACTCGAAAGGAATTTAAACGGGGAAGAACCTATTGTGTCACATCAACCAATTATCTCAGGTTATGAGTGAAAATCAAACAAAATCTATCGCCTAATCCCTGCAATTCAATTCATCATAGGTTCATGGTGGAGGCGCGGAGGGTGGTGTTCCCTATCAACAATTTCAAATGGCTGATCTGATCAATGCACGAATTAATAACTAATATGAGATTTGGAATTAATTAGTCCTTTAAATGCTTTAGATCCAACGTATATTAGCGCTAAAACGTCCCATCACATCGCTTTCTTAGTGGGAAGATTAGGGATCGGCAATATGTGGTGAATGTTATCGTTGGTATTCTCCTGATAAGAAATTTCGACATCGATTAATTTCTTCATATGGTGCTGACATGGCAAGACTGATTTGGGGTGCAACTTAGGCCTCGAGAACCAATAATGACTCAGGGAAAAATTGGATCATATGTTTGACCACTCTGGCAATGACAGATGGTGGATGAGGACAGGTGGTTTGAGTTATGTATCTCAATCAGAGTCAGGGGTTTCAACAAGATACGTGTGTTAAAAAAAACCTGGGATCGTCGATGCCGAAAGGTATCGGGGGTCGGTGATCGGGGATCAACTTATCACGTTCTCTACGGGACAANCCTTTCCTTTCCTTGCCTTTCCATGTATTTCCTTGCATTACCTTGCCTTAACTTTCCTTACCATGTCTTACCTTTACTTTCCTTTACATGCCTTTCCTTTCCATTCCCTTTCCTTGCCATGTATTACCTTACCTTTCCTTTACATGTATTACCTTGCTTTGCCATGTCTTACCTCACATTACTCTATCCAAAATGAAGCATGGTTCATTACAATGGAAATCACAACATGCTACAAGGGTTTCCTAATACCATGCCTCACCTTGCCTTGCCTTTCCATTCCATGCCATGCCATGCCTTGGCTTTCCATGCCATTCCATGCCTTTCCATGCCATTCCATGCCTTTCCATTCCATGCCATACCTCGCCTTTCCATTCCATGCCTTTCCTTTCCTTTCCATGCCATGCCTTTTCTTTCCATGCCATGACTTGCCTTGCCATGCCATGCCTTTCCTTGCCATTCCATTCCTTGCCTTGATATCCCATGCCTTTCCTTTCCTTGAATTTACATACCATGTCTTGACTTGCCTTTCCATGCCTTGCATTTCCTTTCCATGCCTCACATTTCCTTTCCTTTCCTTTCCATACCTAGACCTAGACCTTTCCTTTCCATGCCTTTCCTTGCCTTTCCATGTCTAGACTTTTCTTGCCTTGCATTTCCCTACCTTTCCTTGAATTTCCATGCCATACCTTGCGTTT
Source organism: Picea glauca (assembly GCA_000966675.3). Taxonomy (NCBI): domain Eukaryota; kingdom Viridiplantae; phylum Streptophyta; class Pinopsida; order Pinales; family Pinaceae; genus Picea; species Picea glauca. Next base: position 26,735 of record JZKD02S2083365.1, on the reverse strand, counting down.
CCTTTCCATGTCATTCCTTTCCTTGTCTTACCTTTCCATGCCATGCCTTTCTTTCCATGCCATGACATTCCATTCCATGCCTTACATTGACTTGTGTTGCATTACCTTTCCTTGACTTGACTTGCCTTTCCATGCCATGCCATACCATGCCTTTCCATGCCATACCATTCCATTCTTTGCCATTCCATGCCATCCCATTCCATTCTTTTCCATGCCATGCCATGCCATTCTATGCCATGCATTGCATTGCCTTGCCATCCCTTTCCTTGCGATACAATGCCATGCATTTCATTGACTTTCATTTCATTTCCTTTCCTTGCCNTACCAAAGTCGAATTAGTCAGTGGAAAAGATCAAGTGGTACCCAAAAGTAAAATTTGACATAGAATTTTTAGGGTGTGTTGAGTGCTCAACACTTCCCTCATTCGAGATGAAAAATCCATTGTTGAATGGTGTTCTTCAGTAATGGGAGAGGGAACAATAACCGATGAAGACCATTCACCCAGGAAAGGACATGTACATATATATTTTTGGGAGGTGGTTGATGTATATCTATTATAGTGGTACAAATGAAAATTAATCCATGGCACTCATAAATTCCATTCAGTTCGAACATTAGACAATGCAATAGTTGAAATTTGGATGAGAAAACTCTCTTGTTTATGTGGTGCATGTAGTAGTAACAAATAGTATGATTGTGAATCTATAGACTGGGACCGATCAAATATTTCATCAGATTATGATAACATATCATATCTCGTACTGCCAGATTTGGTGAAACCTTCTATTAAATTTTGAATAACTAACATCAATATTTTATTCTTTTTTCATTTAGTGGACTCATGTGTTGGCATTCCATTTTTTACAGGGAACATATACGTAGTGGTTTCCCCAATAGGTAATGAATGGGACACTAACTATTGGATGACACATTTCTTAGAGGGAAAGTAGACCCTCATGTGATCAGTAACAAACTCTGAATGCATTGAATTTATGATTGGGTTGATGGTTATTAAAGTAGAATATCTGACATAGGATGAAATAACATGAAATAAAGGTGGTTATGTATTTCAAGATTATAGACTAGTTGAAGCTGTATATCAATTTACGAACTTGGTTGTTGGTACAAATTTCCAAACAAAAATAATTCCAAGTAAGAACTCATCGAAGGTATGATACTTCTTTCCATACTCTTAGCACAAGAAGTTAATAGGGACCATCAATATTACAAGTGATCCTAATGGTCTACTTGAATGACCATAGGTATATAAAATGAATAATTGAACAAATATTTCATATTTATGAATGATCGAAATTTTGGCTTCATTTTACGATTGTTATGATATTCTTGTATTTTGTGGTTCCTTTTTGTTATTAGGGAACTATGTTTAACCTTCCCTTTCCTATCCTTGCCTTTCCTAGCCTTTCCTTGCATTTACCTACCTTGTCTTGGATTGGATTGGCTTTCCTTTCCTTCCTAGCCTTGCCTTGCATTTCCCTACCTTATCTTAGATTGACTTTCCTTTCTTTTCCTTACCATGCCTTGCCTTGACTTTCCCTACCTTTCCTTGCCTTTCCTTGCCATGTCTTACCTTTCCTTTCATTGCCTTACTTTTCCTTTCCTTTCCTTACCTTTTTTTTCTTTTCCATGTCTTACCTTGCCTTGCCTTACCTTTTATTTCCTTTCTTTCCTAGCCTTACCTTTCCTTTCCCTACCTTGTCTTTCCTTTCCTTTCCTTGCCTTTCCATGTATTTCCTTGCATTACCTTGCCTTAACTTTCCTTACCATGTCTTACCTTTACTTTCCTTTACATGCCTTTCCTTTCCATTCCCTTTCCTTTCCATGTATTACCTTACCTTTCCTTTACATGTATTACCTTGCTTTGCCATGTCTTACCTCACATTACTCTATCCAAAATGAAGCATGGTTCATTACAATGGCAATCACAACATGCTACAAGGGTTTCCTAATACCATGCCTCACCTTTCCTTGCCTTTCCATTCCATGCCATGCCATGCCTTGGCTTTCCATGCCATTCCATGCCTTGCCATGCCATTCCATGCCTTTCCATGCCATGCCATACCTTGCCTTTCCATTCCATGCCTTGCCTTGCCTTTCCACGCCATGCCTTTTCTTTCCATGCCATGACTTGACTTGCCATGCCATGCCTTTCCTTGCCATTCCATTCCTTGCCTTGATATCCCATGCCTTTCCTTTCCTTGAATTTACATACCATGTCTTGCCTTGCCTTTCCATGCCTTGCATTTTCTTTCCATGCCTCACATTTCCTTTCCTTTCCTTTCCATACCTAGACCTACACCTTTCCTTTCCATGCCTTTCCTTGCCTTTCCATGTCTAGACTTTTCTTGCCTTGCATTGCCCTACCTTTCCTTGAATTTCCATGCCATGCCTTGCGTTTCCTTTCCATGTCATTCCTTGCCTTGCCTTACCTTTCCATGCCATGCCTTTCTTTCCATGCCATGACATTCCATTCCATGCCTTACATTGACTTGTGTTGCATTACCTTTCATTGAATTGACTTGCCTTTCCATGCCATGCCATACCATGCCTTTCCATGCCATACCATTCCATTCTTTGCCATTCCATGCCATCCCATTCCATTATTTTCCATGCCATGCCATGCCATTCCATGCCATGCCATGCTTTTCCATTCCATGCATTTCCTTTCCATCCCTTTCCTTGCCATACAATGTCATGCCTTGCATTGCCTTGCCATCCCTTTCCTTGTGATACAATGCCATGCATTTCATTGAATTTCATTTCATTTCCTTTCCTTTCCTTGCCTTATATTTCCATTCCATTCCATGCCATGCCTTGTCTTTCCATGCCTTGCCTTTTATTTCCATAACATGCGATGCCATGCCTTACATTGCCTTGCCTTGCCTTAACATGCCATGCCTTACATTGTCTTGCCTTTCCTTGACATGCCATGCCATTCCATGCATTTCCATGCCATGCCATTCCATGCATTTCCATGCCATTCCTTGCCTTGACATGCTATTCATTTCCAAGCCATGCCATGCCATGCCTTACATTACCTTGCATTGCATTTCCTTACCTTGCATTTCCATGCCATGTTTTTCATTTCCATTCCATTCCATTCCATGCCGTACCTTGTCTGCCATCGATTTCCTTTCCTTTTCATGCCATGGATTTCCTTTCCATGCCATGCCTTGCATTGCATTTCCTTTCCTTTCCTTGCCTTTATTTTCCATGTCTAGAATTGACTTGCCCTACCCTTTCCTTGCCTTGCATTTCCCTGCCTTTCCTTGACTTGACATGCTCTGCCTTACCTTGCATTGTCTTTTCTTTCCTTTCCATTCCATTCCATGCCATGTCTTTCCTTGCCATGCCATGCCTTGAATTGTAATTCCATACCTTTCCTTGCCATTCCATGCCTTGCCTTTCCATGCCATGCCATGCCTTGCCTTTCCATGCCATGCCATGCCTTGCCTTTCCTTGCCATGCCATTCCACACATTGCATTACCTTGTGTTGCATTGCCTTTCCTTGTGTTGCATTTCCTTTCCTTCCATTGCATTTCCTTGAATTTCATTTCCTTTCCTTGCCTTGCCTTACCATGCCATGCCATTCCTTACCTTGCCTTACCATGCCATTCCATGCCTTTACTTTCCATGCCATGCCTTGCATTGTATTTCCTTGTCTTTCCAAGACTTACCTTGCATTATCTTTCCTTGTCTTTCCATGCCCATCCTTGTCTTGCCTAGACTAACCTTATGTTGGACATATGGGCTGACCCTTGTTCTACCTTATTTCTCCAACAAAACCATTTTCACCATTGTCCCTTCTGGTAAACTAGAAGGCTACACCATGCACATAATGCACAACGCAGTCTCACCTGAGATGGTTTATGGGTGACTACAGGACAAAAGTGGCTGCAGTCATGGAGGGGACTGGGGTTGTTATTCTTACTTCTATTTCCACTTATCCATGCATTCTATCATACCATTCATTAGAACTACTAATTCATGCATTCATAATGTTCATTCTTCATAGATATTTCTATTGCACACTGTAATTTAAACCATTCATTCATCTATCTAATCATTCAACCATAACTGTATAAATAATAAAACATTTAGACACATTGCAACACAATATTTTTACCATGGTTCAACCCCCTCGGGAATACACCCACAAAGATCTTCTTTTATTTTTTCTTCTTCATTAGAATTGGCACTGTGCACATTACATCATAGTAGAGAGTAATGAGGCAGACCAGGATCACACCAAGATCAATAGATTGTGACCTGAACCTTATTTACATCTCCATATTGACTCCGTCTGAGATCCACAACTCTCAACCATACAAAATTCAAACTCAAAAAGGTTCTCCAAGTATTTTCTTCATGCCATAAGTCCTACAAATATCTCACACAAAAATCAGAAATTGCATCGGATAGGATAGTATATCTCAAGATACCTTAGACCTATTCTATTTATACTACAAATTTGGGTTAAAACCTTTACAATACATTGCAAAAACCTAACCCTAACATGGATAGGTTTGTCTACATATGCGCCAAATTTCCACAAATCCTGCCGCACATGCTTCTTTTCCTCAAAATATGGCGCACTCTCCTTCTTGGTCCAATATTCATCGTTCACTGCACTGTTCTCCAAAAATTCCTACTCCAATAGGCCCCCAATGCTAACATGTGGTTCGTCCCGAGCCACTTAGTTCACCTTCTGCAGTACTACCTCCAACACATGAATTTTTTTTTCCAACTCTGTTTCTTTCTCCTTAGCCTATGCACTCTTTCCTGATAGTATCTCCAAATCCTGCGCTACCATGTGCTCTTTCAACACTTCTCTTCTTTCTTCCAACACATGTTCTAGTCTTCCTTTTTCTGTTTGAAGTTCTTCTATCATTCTTTTGGCCTCTTATTGAAATGGATCCAATTGAGCCTGGCTTGCTTGTTTTTTTTATTGTGCAGTCTTTACCTCTGCTTGTAGGTTTTTTAGCTCCTGCACGACCTTCAGTCTCCAGGATATGTCCATAGTATTCTGCTTATTTTTTAAGTCCTAAACCACACCATTCAATGTTTACTCTCTCTACTCCAACTGTTGGATCTTCTCATCTTCTTCCAGGCTAGTCCAAATATGTGTAGTCCTATCATATATTTTTTCCACTTCTTTTACCTCCTATGCTATAATATCTACGTGCACAATATCTTCCTTCTCTCTCTATTCCCGTACTTATGGATGTGTTCTAGGAGTTAATTTCTCTGTTAAGTACGCTATTTCTGGTTTGTATTTTTCCATTGTCTATGGAATATTTTGTATCTTCTCTTCTGTTGTGACCTCTATTATTTGCATGCAGTCTGGTATGCTTCTATATACTTCTGCAAGTTTCTTCTCTAACTTATGCACATGTTATTTCTCCTCCTCCTTATCCAGTGTGATATGCTCACAAGTTACTTACAATATCTCCTTCACCTCCCTGTCGATTTCTAGGTTGGTGGCATCTACTCTATCTCTAGACTAAACCTCCTACATCACTCTCACTTGTAACCCATATAGTGCCTTCATGGTTATTTTTTCCAGAACCAACTCCAGATGTTCTATGTCCTTCATTAGTTTTTTCACTACATTCTCATCTATGCCAACATTTCCTATGTGACCTTGAACTTGTCACTGATATTCACTATTTTCTGCACTGTCTCTTCTTTTTCTTTCTGTGCTAGTGCCTCCCGTACTTTTTCTTTTTGCTCTTGTAGGATGATGCAGTGTATTTAGCTGCAGTCTCTATACAATTCCATGAAATTCTTCTAGATTCTCCATAATCTCCTCTCGTTGTACCTCTACTACAAGTAGTGCATTCTCCCCTCTATCCTGGACTTTGTCTGTGACAAAATCTGCATCATCTTCTGTAATAGTGAGGACTATAGGATTCTTGTGATACTTCATCTTCTTCCTTATTTTTCTCTCCCATGTTCCAGTCCTCTTATTTGGTGGGTTTGAGGTCTGTGCCTCATTTTTATTCTTTTCTGCATCATCATCTTGTACTTCCTTTGGATGAGAGATATCTCTGATCTCACCATCCCCTTTTACTTCTTCCCTCGACACAATATTTTTATTTCTTGGATTCTTGCTTGATGTGCTACTTCCTGAGGTTTGACCGCACTCTGCAATCTTCCTTGTATTGTCTATTGGACTTCTTGATTTATTTGATGGACCTGCTTCTTCTTGTTCCTTTAGTTTTATCCCTTTCTTCTATGTGTCCGGGACCTTCCATTGCATAGACCATTCTTTCATGATCTATTCTATGTCCTCACGTGATGTACAATACCTCATTTATAACCACTTATTCTTTGGATCTTTTTTGGCCTGAATCCACATTTGGTGTCTTGAAGCCTTAAAATTAACAATTCCTTCATTTTCTTGGACTACTTCAATTGGGATCCTCTAGACATTAGCTGTCTTCTGTTGCATATCTTCCAAGAACATGGAAAATACTGTGTTGTTTGCCTATTGATTCTTAGAGTCTTTTGCTTTCCATAAGCCTGTATATCACACTGCATGACATTTCCCATTTCTATCCAAAAAGAGTGAGAATTTGGGATCCTGCCGGACTACCAAAGCTATCAATATTAAAACCCATGTATAATGGAATTCTATTCCATTGTCCTGTGCATCCTTGCAATCTATCAAGAACTGGTTCAACAAATAGGGTGCCTAACTTAATACAACACCCTTTGTACACTGCACAACTACTGCTATGAATCGGGGCCTCTTCGTTCATACAATTCCTCAAAAGTTTGAATTCCATAAGTTTTGTGGAAAACTTTGTCGTAGGGTGGTTGATGTCCTTTATGATTATGCCCCTGGTTCTCCTATTTTTCCCAAACTGCACTTTAACTTCTTCTACAATTTCTTTGTCCCTTGCCTTTTTCTCTAAGTAGTCTCTTGGATTTACATCACTAGTAGGAAACCCTGTAATCTTGGCTATGAGATCTACATCTACATGGACCGATGTGTCCATCCACATGATACCTCCATGTACCCTGGCCAAAAGTTGTCTCACACAAAATACCACATTCTCACCGCACCCAAAATGTGGTATGTCTAGTACATTCATAATGCTCGAGTTGTATAGGCCTATGATCCATTGAGCAGGATCCAAAAAGGGTTTCCCTAAGGGTCCTACCTCTCTGTTGTTCTCCAAGTAAACTTCCTGCACAAAATAAAGAAACTTCGTTGTATCTATTACATCATGATCTTCATATTTTAACTTATGCACCTTCCCTAGCATGTCTTCCACTGCAACTGGGTTTTATTCTGCAAATTCATCCTCAACTTGTTCTTCTCCTTATCCCTCTATTTCTTGCTGGCATGTAATATCTTCAAATAGTACTTCCTCTTTTATGGATTTTTGTTTATGTTTGTTCATTTCCTCCGCTTATGTAGGGTTTTCGGGATTAGGGTTTTCCCCACCATTAGGGTTTTCCGTGCTCTGACCTGCTTACACCTGTTTTGTGGTTGATATTTCTTCTTCTATCTTGGTAGGACTGATGAATTTGGTCTATGATGTCATAACATCCTCAAGCTCCACAAAAATCTCTAGTTCTACCATTATTTCCTTCTTCCTTCCTAACTGTCGAGTCACTCTTACAAATCATCTGGGAGCACCAAACTTAGGGGGTTCCATATTACTTTACTTGCATGTGAATTCCTATCTCTCTTGCTCAATCACTCTCTGTTTTCGCTCTTACATGCCGTGTTGCTAAAAAATTACTAAGTTTTGGACTTGTCCAAGATTTTTACTTTTTATAACTGCTTTTTTAGTTTTCCATTCATCGTTTCCTTTTTCCCGTTTGTTCCCAGTTTCCCTACGCACCGTGTTTTAAGTTTCCTGCACACAATCTTTTGAATTATGTCGCACCAATTTCTATGCTATGCACTGTCATTCCAAACTATTTGTATATCACTTACTCCTCTAACTACTTATTTTTGGATTTTTCTTCATTTTTCCACTATTGTCTTCCTTTTTCTTCTTTTAACTCCTACTATTTACAATATGTACAAGTCTAATTGATGTGCTGCAACTACTGAAGGTTAGTAGGTCAACTGTCCCTACACAGTTTCAGTCGACTACCATTCACCATTCCTTGAACTTCCTTGCTTTCTAAGTATTGCAACTATACAACACCTCCATATATGAAAAACTTTATCTGATATGACCCTAGCCAATGCATTCTAAGCTTCCCTATGTGCTGCAAATACTTACTATCATAGAAGAGAACCAGATCTCCTACCTTAAAATTATTCTTCTTGATATGTATTTCATGCCATGCTTTATCCTTTTCTTTCTGTACCCTTTGATGAAAACCTGCTATTATTATGTCCTCTTCTAATTCCATCAGCTGACCCAATATTTCGTGTGATGCACCCCTTTCTGTCATATCTGTAATTGCTACAATGCACAAGCTTGGTATCAAATAATCTAAAGGAACTACTATTTCCTGTCCATACACCAATCTGAAGGGTGTATTTATTGTTATCTTATTATAATCCCAAAGTATTGCTAATACCTTCAAGTCCCAATCATCTCTTTTCACATTACAAACATTTGTCAAGGAATTCTACAAAATTTTGTTCAAGGATTCTACTGTTCCATTAGCTTGAGGGTGATAAGGAGTACTCTTTTGGTGGTNCTTGCCCTACCCTTTCCTTGCCTTGCATTTCCCTGCCTTTCCTTGACTTGACATGCTCTGCCTTACCTTGCATTGTCTTTTCTTTCCTTTCCATTCCATTCCATGCCATGTCTTTCCTTGCCATGCCATGCCTTGAATTGTAATTCCATACCTTTCCTTGCCATTCCATGCCTTGCCTTTCCATGCCATGCCATGCCTTGCCTTTCCATGCCATGCCATGCCTTGCCTTTCCTTGCCATGCCATTCCACACATTGCATTACCTTGTGTTGCATTGCCTTTCCTTGTGTTGCATTTCCTTTCCTTCCATTGCATTTCCTTGAATTTCATTTCCTTTCCTTGCCTTGCCTTACCATGCCATGCCATTCCTTACCTTGCCTTACCATGCCATTCCATGCCTTTACTTTCCATGCCATGCCTTGCATTGTATTTCCTTGTCTTTCCAAGACTTACCTTGCATTATCTTTCCTTGTCTTTCCATGCCCATCCTTGTCTTGCCTAGACTAACCTTATGTTGGACATATGGGCTGACCCTTGTTCTACCTTATTTCTCCAACAAAACCATTTTCACCATTGTCCCTTCTGGTAAACTAGAAGGCTACACCATGCACATAATGCACAACGCAGTCTCACCTGAGATGGTTTATGGGTGACTACAGGACACAAGTGACTGCAGTCATGGAGGGGACTGGGGTTGTTATTCTTACTTCTATTTCCACTTATCCATGCATTCTATCATACCATTCATTAGAACTACTAATTCATGCATTCATAATGTTCATTCTTCATAGATATTTCTATTGCACACTGTAATTTAAACCATTCATTCATCTATCTAATCATTCAACCATAACTGTATAAATAATAAAACATTTAGACACATTGCAACACAATATTTTTACCATGGTTCAACCCCCTCGGGAATACACCCACAAAGATCTTCTTTTATTTTTTCTTCTTCATTAGAATTGGCACTGTGCACATTACATCATAGTAGAGAGTAATGAGGCAGACCAGGATCACACCAAGATCAATAGATTGTGACCTGAACCTTATTTACATCTCCATATTGACTCCGTCTGAGATCCACAACTCTCAACCATACAAAATTCAAACTCAAAAAGGTTCTCCAAGTATTTTCTTCATGCCATAAGTCCTACAAATATCTCACACAAAAATCAGAAATTGCATCGGATAGGATAGTATATCTCAAGATACCTTAGACCTATTCTATTTATACTACAAATTTGGGTTAAAACCTTTACAATACATTGCAAAAACCTAACCCTAACATGGATAGGTTTGTCTACATATGCGCCAAATTTCCACAAATCCTGCCGCACATGCTTCTTTTCCTCAAAATATGGCGCACTCTCCTTCTTGGTCCAATATTCATCGTTCACTGCACTGTTCTCCAAAAATTCCTACTCCAATAGGCCCCCAATGCTAACATGTGGTTCGTCCCGAGCCACTTAGTTCACCTTCTGCAGTACTACCTCCAACACATGAATTTTTTTTTCCAACTCTGTTTCTTTCTCCTTAGCCTATGCACTCTTTCCTGATAGTATCTCCAAATCCTGCGCTACCATGTGCTCTTTCAACACTTCTCTTCTTTCTTCCAACACATGTTCTAGTCTTCCTTTTTCTGTTTGAAGTTCTTCTATCATTCTTTTGGCCTCTTATTGAAATGGATCCAATTGAGCCTGGCTTGCTTGTTTTTTTTATTGTGCAGTCTTTACCTCTGCTTGTAGGTTTTTTAGCTCCTGCACGACCTTCAGTCTCCAGGATATGTCCATAGTATTCTGCTTATTTTTTAAGTCCTAAACCACACCATTCAATGTTTACTCTCTCTACTCCAACTGTTGGATCTTCTCATCTTCTTCCAGGCTAGTCCAAATATGTGTAGTCCTATCATATATTTTTTCCACTTCTTTTACCTCCTATGCTATAATATCTACGTGCACAATATCTTCCTTCTCTCTCTATTCCCGTACTTATGGATGTGTTCTAGGAGTTAATTTCTCTGTTAAGTACGCTATTTCTGGTTTGTATTTTTCCATTGTCTATGGAATATTTTGTATCTTCTCTTCTGTTGTGACCTCTATTATTTGCATGCAGTCTGGTATGCTTCTATATACTTCTGCAAGTTTCTTCTCTAACTTATGCACATGTTATTTCTCCTCCTCCTTATCCAGTGTGATATGCTCACAAGTTACTTACAATATCTCCTTCACCTCCCTGTCGATTTCTAGGTTGGTGGCATCTACTCTATCTCTAGACTAAACCTCCTACATCACTCTCACTTGTAACCCATATAGTGCCTTCATGGTTATTTTTTCCAGAACCAACTCCAGATGTTCTATGTCCTTCATTAGTTTTTTCACTACATTCTCATCTATGCCAACATTTCCTATGTGACCTTGAACTTGTCACTGATATTCACTATTTTCTGCACTGTCTCTTCTTTTTCTTTCTGTGCTAGTGCCTCCCGTACTTTTTCTTTTTGCTCTTGTAGGATGATGCAGTGTATTTAGCTGCAGTCTCTATACAATTCCATGAAATTCTTCTAGATTCTCCATAATCTCCTCTCGTTGTACCTCTACTACAAGTAGTGCATTCTCCCCTCTATCCTGGACTTTGTCTGTGACAAAATCTGCATCATCTTCTGTAATAGTGAGGACTATAGGATTCTTGTGATACTTCATCTTCTTCCTTATTTTTCTCTCCCATGTTCCAGTCCTCTTATTTGGTGGGTTTGAGGTCTGTGCCTCATTTTTATTCTTTTCTGCATCATCATCTTGTACTTCCTTTGGATGAGAGATATCTCTGATCTCACCATCCCCTTTTACTTCTTCCCTCGACACAATATTTTTATTTCTTGGATTCTTGCTTGATGTGCTACTTCCTGAGGTTTGACCGCACTCTGCAATCTTCCTTGTATTGTCTATTGGACTTCTTGATTTATTTGATGGACCTGCTTCTTCTTGTTCCTTTAGTTTTATCCCTTTCTTCTATGTGTCCGGGACCTTCCATTGCATAGACCATTCTTTCATGATCTATTCTATGTCCTCACGTGATGTACAATACCTCATTTATAACCACTTATTCTTTGGATCTTTTTTGGCCTGAATCCACATTTGGTGTCTTGAAGCCTTAAAATTAACAATTCCTTCATTTTCTTGGACTACTTCAATTGGGATCCTCTAGACATTAGCTGTCTTCTGTTGCATATCTTCCAAGAACATGGAAAATACTGTGTTGTTTGCCTATTGATTCTTAGAGTCTTTTGCTTTCCATAAGCCTGTATATCACACTGCATGACATTTCCCATTTCTATCCAAAAAGAGTGAGAATTTGGGATCCTGCCGGACTACCAAAGCTATCAATATTAAAACCCATGTATAATGGAATTCTATTCCATTGTCCTGTGCATCCTTGCAATCTATCAAGAACTGGTTCAACAAATAGGGTGCCTAACTTAATACAACACCCTTTGTACACTGCACAACTACTGCTATGAATCGGGGCCTCTTCGTTCATACAATTCCTCAAAAGTTTGAATTCCATAAGTTTTGTGGAAAACTTTGTCGTAGGGTGGTTGATGTCCTTTATGATTATGCCCCTGGTTCTCCTATTTTTCCCAAACTGCACTTTAACTTCTTCTACAATTTCTTTGTCCCTTGCCTTTTTCTCTAAGTAGTCTCTTGGATTTACATCACTAGTAGGAAACCCTGTAATCTTGGCTATGAGATCTACATCTACATGGACCGATGTGTCCATCCACATGATACCTCCATGTACCCTGGCCAAAAGTTGTCTCACACAAAATACCACATTCTCACCGCACCCAAAATGTGGTATGTCTAGTACATTCATAATGCTCGAGTTGTATAGGCCTATGATCCATTGAGCAGGATCCAAAAAGGGTTTCCCTAAGGGTCCTACCTCTCTGTTGTTCTCCAAGTAAACTTCCTGCACAAAATAAAGAAACTTCGTTGTATCTATTACATCATGATCTTCATATTTTAACTTATGCACCTTCCCTAGCATGTCTTCCACTGCAACTGGGTTTTATTCTGCAAATTCATCCTCAACTTGTTCTTCTCCTTATCCCTCTATTTCTTGCTGGCATGTAATATCTTCAAATAGTACTTCCTCTTTTATGGATTTTTGTTTATGTTTGTTCATTTCCTCCGCTTATGTAGGGTTTTCGGGATTAGGGTTTTCCCCACCATTAGGGTTTTCCGTGCTCTGACCTGCTTACACCTGTTTTGTGGTTGATATTTCTTCTTCTATCTTGGTAGGACTGATGAATTTGGTCTATGATGTCATAACATCCTCAAGCTCCACAAAAATCTCTAGTTCTACCATTATTTCCTTCTTCCTTCCTAACTGTCGAGTCACTCTTACAAATCATCTGGGAGCACCAAACTTAGGGGGTTCCATATTACTTTACTTGCATGTGAATTCCTATCTCTCTTGCTCAATCACTCTCTGTTTTCGCTCTTACATGCCGTGTTGCTAAAAAATTACTAAGTTTTGGACTTGTCCAAGATTTTTACTTTTTATAACTGCTTTTTTAGTTTTCCATTCATCGTTTCCTTTTTCCCGTTTGTTCCCAGTTTCCCTACGCACCGTGTTTTAAGTTTCCTGCACACAATCTTTTGAATTATGTCGCACCAATTTCTATGCTATGCACTGTCATTCCAAACTATTTGTATATCACTTACTCCTCTAACTACTTATTTTTGGATTTTTCTTCATTTTTCCACTATTGTCTTCCTTTTTCTTCTTTTAACTCCTACTATTTACAATATGTACAAGTCTAATTGATGTGCTGCAACTACTGAAGGTTAGTAGGTCAACTGTCCCTACACAGTTTCAGTCGACTACCATTCACCATTCCTTGAACTTCCTTGCTTTCTAAGTATTGCAACTATACAACACCTCCATATATGAAAAACTTTATCTGATATGACCCTAGCCAATGCATTCTAAGCTTCCCTATGTGCTGCAAATACTTACTATCATAGAAGAGAACCAGATCTCCTACCTTAAAATTATTCTTCTTGATATGTATTTCATGCCATGCTTTATCCTTTTCTTTCTGTACCCTTTGATGAAAACCTGCTATTATTATGTCCTCTTCTAATTCCATCAGCTGACCCAATATTTCGTGTGATGCACCCCTTTCTGTCATATCTGTAATTGCTACAATGCACAAGCTTGGTATCAAATAATCTAAAGGAACTACTATTTCCTGTCCATACACCAATCTGAAGGGTGTATTTATTGTTATCTTATTATAATCCCAAAGTATTGCTAATACCTTCAAGTCCCAATCATCTCTTTTCACATTACAAACATTTGTCAAGGAATTCTACAAAATTTTGTTCAAGGATTCTACTGTTCCATTAGCTTGAGGGTGATAAGGAGTACTCTTTTGGTGGTGTATCTTAAAATATTCAAGCATTGCCTCAATTTTACTATTGATGAAGTGAGTCCCATGATCACTCATTAATATTATTGGACATCCAAATCTAGTCACTACATGTTCAAATAAGAAGCGCACTACAATTTTTATGTTGCAATATTTCATTGGTGTTTCCTCAACCCATCTGGTCAAGCATTCTGTCATTGTAATAATATATCTGGCTCTTGATCTTCTTGCTGGTGGATTAATTGGACCTACAAAGTCTATTTTCCATTTATCAAACACTTTCAAGGTAACCAGAGGTCTCAATGGCATCTCATCTCTCCTGGATGGATTCCCAACTCTTTGAAAAACATCACACTTCTGACAATATTGCTTTGAATTCTTGTGTACTGTTGACCACCATAATCCAACACACAATACCTTCTGCGCGATATATTTTCCTGCGTAATTCCCTCCTGCAATTCCTTCATGCGCCTCTGCCAAAATAATGGGTCTTTCATGCTCCATCACGTATCATATCAAGATGATGTCTGCTCCTAGTTTTTATAAATGACCTGCAATCAACTGATAATATGCAACTCTGACCACCAAAGCAGTAGTAAATTCTCTTGGTGAAAATACTGTACTCAAAAACTCAATAATGTTAGCAAAATACTCATCAACTATCTATATTGAAAATAATTGGGCATTTGGGAAATTGTTTCCCAAGTTACTAGATTATTCTCCATTAGTTATCTTGGATAAGTGATATGGTCCTGCATTTAATTGTCTAGGCTTCACCACTACTTCATAGTCAAATTCTTGGAACAATAGAAGCCATCTGCATATCCTCCCCCCCAACATTGGATTATTGACTAAATACCTCTGAGATGAATGATCTATAAACATCTTAAAATGTTTCCTTAACAAATAATTCTCGCATTTTTGTAAAGCATACACCAAATAATTCTAGCCCTTCCCTTTCTATATTGTTATAGTTATGTTCTAAATATGATGAATTTTTTCTTGCAAATGAAATAGAGTGATCTATATCACCTTCTCTTGGTTGGGTTAATACTACTCCTAATGCTATTGCAGAGGCATCCACATGTAAATGAAATTATTTTTCCCAATCTAGAAATAATAAAATCGACATAATAACCATCTTCTCCTTCAAAATATCCAAACTCTACTGACATTCATCAGTCCACTAATACTTAGTGTCTTTCTTTAACAATTTTTTCATTGGAGCAATAATTTGTGCATATCCTCTTATGAATTTCCTATAGTATCCTGTATGACCCAATGTACTCTTTAACTGACACACTAAATTTGGTGGTGGTAAGTTAACTATGACAACAATTTTAGCAGGATCAACCAGCAGACCCTGTTTACACACCACATGTCCTAGAAAAATCCAAAAAGGTGCACTGAAAATACATTTCTTAATGTTCAATGATATCTAGAACTTCCTGCATCTGTCCAACACCAGTGTTAATGCTTCCACATGGTCCTTCAAAAAACTGAACACACTACTACATATGACCAAATTTGCCACATTTTTTTGTTGCTATTACCACACATATCCGTCACACTTTCCACGAAAGCAAAGGCTATTTTTCGTGGAACTTTTTTCGTCGCTATATCCAAAAACTAGGTTTTTGTGGAAACAATAACGACATAAGGCCATCATGTGTCACCATCCCGAAGATAGGTTTACCTTGAAAAGCGTGGAAATAACGACAACACATCGTCGCAATAGGGACGAAAAACCATGCCAAAGTAGAAAACTCACCAACAACTTACGACACAGATGCCATATGTGTGACAAGAAAGCGTGGAAATTTGTGACAAAATTTCGTCGCTATTGTCGCGAAAATCCTTGGTAGAGTAAAAACTCACCAACAGTTTATGACACAGATGCCACATGTGCGACGAAAAAGCATGGAACGTTGCGACGAACTTTCTTCGCTATTACCACGAAAATCCTTGGTAGAGTAAAAACTCATTTGTATTGCGATGAACTTTCGTTGATATTGCCACAAAAATTCTTGGTAGAGTAAAAATGTTTGTGACGAACTTTCCTTGCTATTTCCATGCCTCTTGTAGGTTTTTTAAAAAAAATCTACATGAGAATCTACATGAATAGTTGGAAATAGTTGCAGAGAAGCAAATTTGTATAATTGATAAGCTAGCCCCTTACACTACTAGATTTGAGAGATAGCTACTGGCTAACCATTGTAGCCACCCTATGATATATTTGTATAAACCTCACCTACTTGATAATGATGATTCTTGGCAATTTTTCCAGGATGATAGAGACATTTGGTNCTGCAGTCATGGAGGGGACTGGGGTTGTTATTCTTACTTCTATTTCCACTTATCCATGCATTCTATCATACCATTCATTAGAACTACTAATTCATGCATTCATAATGTTCATTCTTCATAGATATTTCTATTGCACACTGTAATTTAAACCATTCATTCATCTATCTAATCATTCAACCATAACTGTATAAATAATAAAACATTTAGACACATTGCAACACAATATTTTTACCATGGTTCAACCCCCTCGGGAATACACCCACAAAGATCTTCTTTTATTTTTTCTTCTTCATTAGAATTGGCACTGTGCACATTACATCATAGTAGAGAGTAATGAGGCAGACCAGGATCACACCAAGATCAATAGATTGTGACCTGAACCTTATTTACATCTCCATATTGACTCCGTCTGAGATCCACAACTCTCAACCATACAAAATTCAAACTCAAAAAGGTTCTCCAAGTATTTTCTTCATGCCATAAGTCCTACAAATATCTCACACAAAAATCAGAAATTGCATCGGATAGGATAGTATATCTCAAGATACCTTAGACCTATTCTATTTATACTACAAATTTGGGTTAAAACCTTTACAATACATTGCAAAAACCTAACCCTAACATGGATAGGTTTGTCTACATATGCGCCAAATTTCCACAAATCCTGCCGCACATGCTTCTTTTCCTCAAAATATGGCGCACTCTCCTTCTTGGTCCAATATTCATCGTTCACTGCACTGTTCTCCAAAAATTCCTACTCCAATAGGCCCCCAATGCTAACATGTGGTTCGTCCCGAGCCACTTAGTTCACCTTCTGCAGTACTACCTCCAACACATGAATTTTTTTTTCCAACTCTGTTTCTTTCTCCTTAGCCTATGCACTCTTTCCTGATAGTATCTCCAAATCCTGCGCTACCATGTGCTCTTTCAACACTTCTCTTCTTTCTTCCAACACATGTTCTAGTCTTCCTTTTTCTGTTTGAAGTTCTTCTATCATTCTTTTGGCCTCTTATTGAAATGGATCCAATTGAGCCTGGCTTGCTTGTTTTTTTTATTGTGCAGTCTTTACCTCTGCTTGTAGGTTTTTTAGCTCCTGCACGACCTTCAGTCTCCAGGATATGTCCATAGTATTCTGCTTATTTTTTAAGTCCTAAACCACACCATTCAATGTTTACTCTCTCTACTCCAACTGTTGGATCTTCTCATCTTCTTCCAGGCTAGTCCAAATATGTGTAGTCCTATCATATATTTTTTCCACTTCTTTTACCTCCTATGCTATAATATCTACGTGCACAATATCTTCCTTCTCTCTCTATTCCCGTACTTATGGATGTGTTCTAGGAGTTAATTTCTCTGTTAAGTACGCTATTTCTGGTTTGTATTTTTCCATTGTCTATGGAATATTTTGTATCTTCTCTTCTGTTGTGACCTCTATTATTTGCATGCAGTCTGGTATGCTTCTATATACTTCTGCAAGTTTCTTCTCTAACTTATGCACATGTTATTTCTCCTCCTCCTTATCCAGTGTGATATGCTCACAAGTTACTTACAATATCTCCTTCACCTCCCTGTCGATTTCTAGGTTGGTGGCATCTACTCTATCTCTAGACTAAACCTCCTACATCACTCTCACTTGTAACCCATATAGTGCCTTCATGGTTATTTTTTCCAGAACCAACTCCAGATGTTCTATGTCCTTCATTAGTTTTTTCACTACATTCTCATCTATGCCAACATTTCCTATGTGACCTTGAACTTGTCACTGATATTCACTATTTTCTGCACTGTCTCTTCTTTTTCTTTCTGTGCTAGTGCCTCCCGTACTTTTTCTTTTTGCTCTTGTAGGATGATGCAGTGTATTTAGCTGCAGTCTCTATACAATTCCATGAAATTCTTCTAGATTCTCCATAATCTCCTCTCGTTGTACCTCTACTACAAGTAGTGCATTCTCCCCTCTATCCTGGACTTTGTCTGTGACAAAATCTGCATCATCTTCTGTAATAGTGAGGACTATAGGATTCTTGTGATACTTCATCTTCTTCCTTATTTTTCTCTCCCATGTTCCAGTCCTCTTATTTGGTGGGTTTGAGGTCTGTGCCTCATTTTTATTCTTTTCTGCATCATCATCTTGTACTTCCTTTGGATGAGAGATATCTCTGATCTCACCATCCCCTTTTACTTCTTCCCTCGACACAATATTTTTATTTCTTGGATTCTTGCTTGATGTGCTACTTCCTGAGGTTTGACCGCACTCTGCAATCTTCCTTGTATTGTCTATTGGACTTCTTGATTTATTTGATGGACCTGCTTCTTCTTGTTCCTTTAGTTTTATCCCTTTCTTCTATGTGTCCGGGACCTTCCATTGCATAGACCATTCTTTCATGATCTATTCTATGTCCTCACGTGATGTACAATACCTCATTTATAACCACTTATTCTTTGGATCTTTTTTGGCCTGAATCCACATTTGGTGTCTTGAAGCCTTAAAATTAACAATTCCTTCATTTTCTTGGACTACTTCAATTGGGATCCTCTAGACATTAGCTGTCTTCTGTTGCATATCTTCCAAGAACATGGAAAATACTGTGTTGTTTGCCTATTGATTCTTAGAGTCTTTTGCTTTCCATAAGCCTGTATATCACACTGCATGACATTTCCCATTTCTATCCAAAAAGAGTGAGAATTTGGGATCCTGCCGGACTACCAAAGCTATCAATATTAAAACCCATGTATAATGGAATTCTATTCCATTGTCCTGTGCATCCTTGCAATCTATCAAGAACTGGTTCAACAAATAGGGTGCCTAACTTAATACAACACCCTTTGTACACTGCACAACTACTGCTATGAATCGGGGCCTCTTCGTTCATACAATTCCTCAAAAGTTTGAATTCCATAAGTTTTGTGGAAAACTTTGTCGTAGGGTGGTTGATGTCCTTTATGATTATGCCCCTGGTTCTCCTATTTTTCCCAAACTGCACTTTAACTTCTTCTACAATTTCTTTGTCCCTTGCCTTTTTCTCTAAGTAGTCTCTTGGATTTACATCACTAGTAGGAAACCCTGTAATCTTGGCTATGAGATCTACATCTACATGGACCGATGTGTCCATCCACATGATACCTCCATGTACCCTGGCCAAAAGTTGTCTCACACAAAATACCACATTCTCACCGCACCCAAAATGTGGTATGTCTAGTACATTCATAATGCTCGAGTTGTATAGGCCTATGATCCATTGAGCAGGATCCAAAAAGGGTTTCCCTAAGGGTCCTACCTCTCTGTTGTTCTCCAAGTAAACTTCCTGCACAAAATAAAGAAACTTCGTTGTATCTATTACATCATGATCTTCATATTTTAACTTATGCACCTTCCCTAGCATGTCTTCCACTGCAACTGGGTTTTATTCTGCAAATTCATCCTCAACTTGTTCTTCTCCTTATCCCTCTATTTCTTGCTGGCATGTAATATCTTCAAATAGTACTTCCTCTTTTATGGATTTTTGTTTATGTTTGTTCATTTCCTCCGCTTATGTAGGGTTTTCGGGATTAGGGTTTTCCCCACCATTAGGGTTTTCCGTGCTCTGACCTGCTTACACCTGTTTTGTGGTTGATATTTCTTCTTCTATCTTGGTAGGACTGATGAATTTGGTCTATGATGTCATAACATCCTCAAGCTCCACAAAAATCTCTAGTTCTACCATTATTTCCTTCTTCCTTCCTAACTGTCGAGTCACTCTTACAAATCATCTGGGAGCACCAAACTTAGGGGGTTCCATATTACTTTACTTGCATGTGAATTCCTATCTCTCTTGCTCAATCACTCTCTGTTTTCGCTCTTACATGCCGTGTTGCTAAAAAATTACTAAGTTTTGGACTTGTCCAAGATTTTTACTTTTTATAACTGCTTTTTTAGTTTTCCATTCATCGTTTCCTTTTTCCCGTTTGTTCCCAGTTTCCCTACGCACCGTGTTTTAAGTTTCCTGCACACAATCTTTTGAATTATGTCGCACCAATTTCTATGCTATGCACTGTCATTCCAAACTATTTGTATATCACTTACTCCTCTAACTACTTATTTTTGGATTTTTCTTCATTTTTCCACTATTGTCTTCCTTTTTCTTCTTTTAACTCCTACTATTTACAATATGTACAAGTCTAATTGATGTGCTGCAACTACTGAAGGTTAGTAGGTCAACTGTCCCTACACAGTTTCAGTCGACTACCATTCACCATTCCTTGAACTTCCTTGCTTTCTAAGTATTGCAACTATACAACACCTCCATATATGAAAAACTTTATCTGATATGACCCTAGCCAATGCATTCTAAGCTTCCCTATGTGCTGCAAATACTTACTATCATAGAAGAGAACCAGATCTCCTACCTTAAAATTATTCTTCTTGATATGTATTTCATGCCATGCTTTATCCTTTTCTTTCTGTACCCTTTGATGAAAACCTGCTATTATTATGTCCTCTTCTAATTCCATCAGCTGACCCAATATTTCGTGTGATGCACCCCTTTCTGTCATATCTGTAATTGCTACAATGCACAAGCTTGGTATCAAATAATCTAAAGGAACTACTATTTCCTGTCCATACACCAATCTGAAGGGTGTATTTATTGTTATCTTATTATAATCCCAAAGTATTGCTAATACCTTCAAGTCCCAATCATCTCTTTTCACATTACAAACATTTGTCAAGGAATTCTACAAAATTTTGTTCAAGGATTCTACTGTTCCATTAGCTTGAGGGTGATAAGGAGTACTCTTTTGGTGGTTTATCTTAAAATATTCAAGCATTGCCTCAATTGTACTATTGATGAAGTGAGTCCCATGATCACTCATTAATATTCTTGGACATCCAAATCTAGTCACTACATGTTCAAATAAGAAGCGCACTACAATTTTTGTGTTGCAATATTTCATTGGTGTTTCCTCAACCCATCTGGTCAAGCATTCTGTCATTGTAATAATATATCTGGCTCTTGATCTTCTTGCTGGTGGATTAGTTGGACCTACAAAGTCTATTTCCCATTTATCAAACACTTTTAAGGTAACCAGAGGTCTCAATGGCATCTCATATCTCCTGGATGGATTCCCAACTCTTTGAAAAACATCACACTTCTGAAAATATTCGTTTGAATCCTTGTGTACTGTTGACCACCATAATCCAACACACAATACCTTCTGCGCGATATATTTTCCTG
The DNA here is from genome assembly GCA_000966675.3 of Picea glauca. NCBI lineage: Eukaryota > Viridiplantae > Streptophyta > Pinopsida > Pinales > Pinaceae > Picea > Picea glauca. The sequence continues at coordinate 5,082 of JZKD02S2083365.1, read as the reverse complement.
CATAATTCCCTCCTGCAATTCCTTCATGCGCCTCTGCCAAAATACTGGGTCTTTCATGCTCCATCACATATCTTATCAAGATGATGTATGCTCCTAGTTTTTATAAATGACCTGCAATCAACTGATAATATGCAACTCTGACCACCAAAGCAGTAGTAAATTCTCTTGGTGAAAATACTGTACTCAAAAACTCAATAATGTTAGCAAAATACTCATCAACTATCTATATTGAAAATAATTGGGCATTTGGGAAATTGTTTCCCAAGTTACTAGATTATTCTCCATTAGTTATCTTGGATAAGTGATATGGTCCTGCATTTAATTGTCTAGGCTTCACCACTACTTCATAGTCAAATTCTTGGAACAATAGAAGCCATCTGCATATCCTCCCCCCCAACATTGGATTATTGACTAAATACCTCTGAGATGAATGATCTATAAACATCTTAAAATGTTTCCTTAACAAATAATTCTCGCATTTTTGTAAAGCATACACCAAATAATTCTAGCCCTTCCCTTTCTATATTGTTATAGTTATGTTCTAAATATGATGAATTTTTTCTTGCAAATGAAATAGAGTGATCTATATCACCTTCTCTTGGTTGGGTTAATACTACTCCTAATGCTATTGCAGAGGCATCCACATGTAAATGAAATTATTTTTCCCAATCTAGAAATAATAAAATCGACATAATAACCATCTTCTCCTTCAAAATATCCAAACTCTACTGACATTCATCAGTCCACTAATACTTAGTGTCTTTCTTTAACAATTTTTTCATTGGAGCAATAATTTGTGCATATCCTCTTATGAATTTCCTATAGTATCCTGTATGACCCAATGTACTCTTTAACTGACACACTAAATTTGGTGGTGGTAAGTTAACTATGACAACAATTTTAGCAGGATCAACCAGCAGACCCTGTTTACACACCACATGTCCTAGAAAAATCCAAAAAGGTGCACTGAAAATACATTTCTTAATGTTCAATGATATCTAGAACTTCCTGCATCTGTCCAACACCAGTGTTAATGCTTCCACATGGTCCTTCAAAAAACTGAACACACTACTACATATGACCAAATTTGCCACATTTTTTTGTTGCTATTACCACACATATCCGTCACACTTTCCACGAAAGCAAAGGCTATTTTTCGTGGAACTTTTTTCGTCGCTATATCCAAAAACTAGGTTTTTGTGGAAACAATAACGACATAAGGCCATCATGTGTCACCATCCCGAAGATAGGTTTACCTTGAAAAGCGTGGAAATAACGACAACACATCGTCGCAATAGGGACGAAAAACCATGCCAAAGTAGAAAACTCACCAACAACTTACGACACAGATGCCATATGTGTGACAAGAAAGCGTGGAAATTTGTGACAAAATTTCGTCGCTATTGTCGCGAAAATCCTTGGTAGAGTAAAAACTCACCAACAGTTTATGACACAGATGCCACATGTGCGACGAAAAAGCATGGAACGTTGCGACGAACTTTCTTCGCTATTACCACGAAAATCCTTGGTAGAGTAAAAACTCATTTGTATTGCGATGAACTTTCGTTGATATTGCCACAAAAATTCTTGGTAGAGTAAAAATGTTTGTGACGAACTTTCCTTGCTATTTCCATGCCTCTTGTAGGTTTTTTAAAAAAAATCTACATGAGAATCTACATGAATAGTTGGAAATAGTTGCAGAGAAGCAAATTTGTATAATTGATAAGCTAGCCCCTTACACTACTAGATTTGAGAGATAGCTACTGGCTAACCATTGTAGCCACCCTATGATATATTTGTATAAACCTCACCTACTTGATAATGATGATTCTTGGCAATTTTTCCAGGATGATAGAGACATTTGGTRCTTTTTGCTTATTGAGAGCAAGTTGATACTCTAATGCCATTCTCATAGACAAAAAAAAGTTTCCCAAGGTCTTACTACCTTTGGATAATTCATTTTMCCTAAGTGATGTTGGGATTAAGAACACATMCTCTCAAGAGGCTTCAAAGAGAAAGGTATCATACACTATCCTTATGAATATTGGTGCAGACGATGACCTTAAAAAWTTGTCTATAAGCGCTAATTGTTTCGAGTTAGAAAAGAAAAATAATATTACTTTATTCCTTGAATTCAGGGATGTCTTTGTTTATTCATATGATGAATTTTTTGGTTTTGACCTGAGAATTATCCATCATGCTATTACTATAAAATACAACACTATTCCTATTTGACAAAGACAACAACTAGTTACACTAGCCTTTGAGGCCACTATTAGGAGGGAAGTTGACAAGATGCTCAATGCCAATATCATAACTGGTTCCATATCCAGTCCCACCACCGACATCCATAGATCCATTTGATTGAGTTGACCTTGTATCTACAGAGGAATATGCTTCTTCAAAAACATAGGTAAGGGCATACACAATAGAGGTGGTTTAATCCATTGACTTAGAAGGAATTAACTGGGTAAATACAACACCATTATAAAGAGAGAATACATAGGTAGTTGAGGCATAGGCTTCTTCTTCAATAGCAGAGAAAAAGAAAAGGGAAAAGGAAGCAATAGGAAAAGTAAACCAAAAGCAACAAAGGTGGAAGTAGAAGAAGGAGAGATAATTATTGACTTTTGTGTCAAGTACCTTGAGTGGGTTTCTAACTTGGTCCTAATTCAAAAAATGAATGGGTACATTTGACTATGTGTAGACTTTCTCACCCTTAACAAGGAAAGAGTGAAGGATAACCTTATGCTCCCCAACATGGAACTAATCCTGCAACAAGTTGTAGGATCCCAAATGATGTCTCAGCTTGATGGATTCTTAGGCTGTGATCAAATTCACCTCAAGTGAGAAGATCATTATAAAACCACCTTTACCACTCAGTGGGGCACCTTCACTTTTGAATGCATGAACTTTGTTCTAATCAATGCAGGTGCCACTTTTTAGAGATATATGCACATAACATTCGATGCCTTAATTGGTATGATTATTTAGGTTTACCTTGATGACCATACTTTTCATTCCAATCTATCAGGAGATACTTTTAATCACCCGAGGCAAGTATTTCCATGTTGCAAAAAGTACGACATGTCCTTGAATCTAGCTAAGTCTATATTTGGTGTCTCATGGGGAAAATGACTTGGCCATATTTTTGAATATTCTAGCATTAGTATTGACCTAGAAAGGGTTTGTGTGATTCAAAACCTTCCTCCACCCGCCACAAAGAAGAACATGTAGTCCTTTATGGGAAAAATCAATTTTGTTAGAATGTTTATACATGAGTTTTCTAGCATGGTCAAGCCTATTCATAATTTGCATAAAAATGAACATGAATTTTCTTGGTCTCAAGACACCGAGAGAGGTTTGGTGGATATCAAAAAGGCCATTTTTGCACCTATGCTTGCTCAACTTGATTTTCTAAAAGATTTTTTCATATACAATACTATAGAGAAAGCTAGCTTAGCTATCCTGTTACAAAATGATGATTTGGGTTCAAAAAAATCAATTGATTTCATGATATTAAGCCTTTCTAATGTTGAGTTGAAGTATACCTTGATTGAAAATAATTCTTTCTCTTTGGTCAAGGTTGCTGAAAATTTTTGCCACTTCATTCTTGGAAAACATACCAAGGTAAAGGTTCCTCTACCTACCATTAAATTTCTATTGTCAAAAAATTTCCTTTTAGGAAAGCTTGTTCATTAGTTAACTAAGATAGAAGAGCATGATTTTGAGATATTTACTTCTCACACTATTAAAGGGTGATATTTATCTCTCCACCTAGCTTAGTGTGGCGATCCTAATGAAGATTCCAATAGTGATGATGACTCTTTATCTACTTGATTTGTTGTTGATTGTGAGAATGTATATGTCACCGATCATCCTCAGTATCATGATATTGTCTGTTACTTACATAATGAACATTGTTGTCCCAACATTGAAAGACACAAAAGGAGATTGAGATTAAAATTCTCAAATTATGTCATTGTGTATTTTTCTATTCCGTAGGTTTATAGATGATGTACTTTTGTATTGTGTAGAAAAATAGATCTCTTAAAGCATGTTGATAGTTATTCACTATATAGCTGCTCAACCCTTTCACATTGGTGGCCATTTTGTTTCCAAGGATATTGTAGACAAAATCATCCAGATTGGTCAATAGTGGCCCTCTCTTTTCAAATATTGTTACTAGTTCATGAAATCTTGCAAGATATGCTAGAATATGATGGGAAGAGAATAACTTTCTGCCATGCCCTTAAATCTTGTTCTTCTTAATTTCCTTTTTCTATGGGGTCTACACTTCATTGGCCCAATTATCCCACCATCTTCTATTGGCCATGTGTTTATCCTCATAGCCACTGATTGCTTTACCAAGGGTGTGAAGTTGTTCCACTAAAAAATTATAAGGTTGAATAGGCAATTTCCTTCCTAGAAGTCAATATTTTCTCACAATTTATCCTTCCATTGGAAATTATTTATGATAATTGAATTTCTTTCATTTATGGGAAGTTGACTAAGTTTGTAGCAAGTTTGGGGTTAAGCATTGAACCTCATCCACTTATTATCCCGAAGGAAATGGCCAAGTATAATCCATGAACAAAAAATTGATTAAAATCTTAAATAAGAACATGGGAAAGAGAAACCCTACCAATGGCACATTCAACTCTTGTATGCTCTATAGGTTTCCTACACCACAATGAAAATCAATACTAGGGAAACTCCTTTCTAGGTGTTGTATGGTTAAGAGGCTATGATGAATGTAGAACCTTAACTAGCTTTATTTTTGTTTCTTTAGTTTATTGTTCATTTTCTTTTTCATCTAGTCGAGTCTTCTCACTGTCCTTTGAATTCCTTGTTTCTTTATGCTTACCTTTTATATATATATATATATATATATATTTTTTTTTTCTATTGATTTATGGTATTGGTTAGTACTCCCAGTTCTATATATTTTTAATTCATGGGAATTTATAGTCAATAGCTCTTGAATTGATTCACTTATTTGGTTTCTAATAGTGTTGGTTGGTCTTGACACTAACACTACATTATATAGAAGCCAATCTGCCTAATAATTATTTTGACATA
>JZKD02S2083343.1:17005-34614 GCA_000966675.3 Picea glauca | reverse complement strand
AATTTAAAAATATAACTAAAAAATTAAAATTAAAATTATGCCTAGGGGCCGCCAAATTAACTAAAATTTAATTTAAAAATATAAATTAAATTTAAAAATATAAATTAAAATTAAAAACATAAATTAAAATTAAAAACTAGAGAAATACCTGAAACTCCCCGACCGCCCGCCATCACAACCTCGACGCCAACCCTACGTGCATCGACACGACCTCTGTGCCAACACAAGGTCTGCACCCACACTCACAAATTCTCACGACCTCTCACAAACGCTCACGACCTCTGCACCCACACTCACAAATGCTCATGACCTCTGCACCAACACGACCGCCCACACTCATAAACACCCACAAAATTAGAAAAACATTTCAATATCGACGTGTGGTTGATATATAAACATTCTTTCAGCCGAAATATTTTTCGGCTGAAATATTCTTTTGGCCGAATAATCTTTCAGCCGAAAGATTGTTCGACCGAATAATCTTTCGGCCAAAAAAATGTTTCGGCCAAAATATCTTTCAGCCGAAAACATATTGTCGGATGGAAAAAATCTGTCTGACTAAATTTTTACATGCAAATCGAGGGTGCCTTCATTGTACCGTCTGATTTGACATTTCACTTTTCGGCCGAAAAATAGTTCAGCCAAAAATAATATCTTTCGGCCGAAAAATAATATTAGTTCGGCTGAAAAAACGTTTTTCAAAACTTTGGAGATCCAATTGTCATGAAAGTGTTACCCACCTCCGTGATTTCACCCAATTAGTATGAAATATTTATGATATTTTATTATGGTTGACCATGGTTGACCACATTAGACTATGATTTGTTATTGTTGTCTATGGTTAACCATTTTTTGTTATGTTTGACCATAGTGGAATTTGGTTACCCATGGTTGATTATGTTTGACTATGATTGAATTCAATAGAGAATGGTCTACTATGGTTGAATTTCATTGACAATGGTTAGCTATGGTTGACTATGTTAAACTATTATTGGTCATGGTTGAATTTGGTTGACCACATTTGAGTATGGTTGACTATAGTTGACCATGGGTGAACATGTTGACATGGATAACCATGTTGAGTGTGGTTGACCATGTTTATTATGGTTACATTTGGTTGACCATGGTTGTGTATGGTTAACCATAGTTGTTTATGGTTGAACATGATGGACCACAATTGACCATGGTTAACTTTGGCTAACTTGGGTTGACTTTAGTTTACTATGGTTGAATTTTTATGTTTGATTTAATATGGTCAATTTTTGGTTGAATTTGGTTTACTATGGTGGATATATGGTTCACTTTTGGTTTACTATGGTTAATCTTGGTTGACTTTTGGTTTAATATGGTTGAGATTTGTTGAATTTGGTTTACAATGGGTTAACTATAGTTTACCATCTTTGACCATGTTTGACTATAGTGAACATGGTTGTTTTAGGTTGATTATGATTCACTTTTATTGACCGTGGATGGATATGGTTAGCCATGGTTGACTATGGTTGAGCATGTTAATTATGTTTAACCATGGTTTACTATGGTAACCATGGATTACTATGGTAATGTCGCATTGTGATGTTCATAATCATTAAATTATGTCGGATTACTACTATAACATACCCATCCACCCATGGGTCGGGCTACTCCACTTCAAGCCCACTATGGACTTCTTTCGAATTCTTATCTAACTTTTAATAATTAAATATGCATGAAGTATTCACATGAATATATCAATATTCATGCTACAACATAAAATAAATGAGCCATATGTTGTACAAAACAATAACCAACAATCATGCATACTATGAATACAAAATTCATAAATAAATAAATACACAAGTAAATAAAACCATGACAGAGAGAACTTATATTCAATTAATTGAATCACCATCTAGTTGCAGACCAAGTACATTCCACCCAACCATAGACATTGTTGTTCCAAGTCTCAACAACAATGTCACCCCCAAGATAGGGTTATGAATCCACAAGAACGGTTCTAGAGTGTCACTCGACTTCCCAAACCAGACAATACTCAAGCTCTCACAGGTTTTTCAGCACCCACAACAATCCAAGTACACCAAATCTCTTCTACCCAGCTTCCACAACCCAAGAGAATGGACCCCCTTCTCTGCCATGCAATCCCTTAGACTGTCCATATCCTTCTAGGGCTTTAGTCTAGCTAGTCCAAAATCTCCATGCTAAGACTCTTAGGATTTGCAGCTGTGAGCATAACTCAACATAGGACAAAGCATATCATACATGCATTCCTTAATTCATGGTTGTAATACACTACCAGTCTTCACAACCAAAAAACCATGACTCCTCTCAAACAATTTGTTTTCCATTACCAATCCAAACACGAATGGGGAAGGACGAGTGGGTGAAAGAATGAATGGAGAGAAAACATAATGAAAGGTGTGAACAATGAACAATGAGTGAGTGAGTGAATGAGTGAAGAAGAAGAAACCCCCGCCCCAGACCAAAGATGGATTTAAGTGATTCTTGGAAGTAAGGAACCACTTGGCCTTCCCCCCTAGAAGCTCATGTAACTATTATTCTCCCTTAAAAAATTAATGGGTAAATAAAATATAAAATAAATACTTATCCCCTCAAGCCCCCTCTCTTGTGGAATCATAGCCCCTATACTTATTGTCCTTGTATGTCAAGCAACCAATGATGTATTTATTATTAATAATGATCAAACATTTACATTTCATAGGCACACTAGCCTCTTTCAATTTTTTGGGCACTATGGTCTTTATAGATTAACAAAATGCATTATTTAATATTGGGCTCAAACCCCAGGGTGTTACACCCCCTCCCCCTTATTTTGGTACTGTCCTTAGTGCATATACCAAATATAAAAAAAAAATCAAAATTTATTTAAAAAGTTGTGGGTTCTCTGCCTGCATGGCATCCTCATGCTCCCAAGTAGCATATTCAGGGCCATAGTAGGTCCACTATACTTTTACCATCTCTATAGCTCGATTCCAGAGCGTTTTGACTTTTCTGTCCAATATTCGCATTTGCTAGACCTGAAAGCCTTCTTCTGTCTCTACCTAAATTAGATGCTAATCAATAACATGGTTAGGACCATGTACATGTTTTTTTAGAAAAGAGACATTAAATACATTATCCACATTGATGGAAGAATGAAATGCAAACATGTATGCAACTAGCCCTATTCTGTCCAATATCTCAAATGGACCATAGAATCTGGTTGCTATCTTTGTACAACTACCCAACTTCAAAGAGCTCTTCTTGGGATTCAATTTCAAAATAACATGCTCCCCCACTTTAAATTCTCTAGTTGTCTTGTTCCTATCTACATAAATTTTCAGTATATCTCGAGCTGGCTTTAAATTTTTATTAATTCTAACCATCTAGGCTTCCATATCCTTGAGAAAATCTCGCCCAGGTACCACTCTGTTTGCTGGGTTGTCCCAAATCACTGGACTATTGCATTTCTTACCATACAATGCTTCAAATGGGATTATTTTCAATGAATCTTGATACCCATTATTATAGGCAAACTCAACCAAGTGCAAGTAATCTTCCCACTTAGATGGATTATCCATCACACACATTCTCAACATGTCTTCAATTACTCGGTTGACTCTCTCTATCTGCCCATCTCACCGTGGATGGTATGTTGTGCTAAAGTTCATATTTGTACCAAATCCTTTAAASAATCCCCTCCAGAAATTTGAAGTAAACTTTGTATCTATGTCTGAGGCAATTCTCTTAGGTATCCCATGCAACCTGGCAATMTCCCTCATGTAAATTTATGCAATATTAGTTGTTGGATGAGTCATTTTTATAGGAAAAAAATGAGCAGCCTTTGTCAATGCTTCAACCACTACCATGATWGAATCATKTTGGCTTGTTGTCCTAGGMAATTTAGTTATAAAATCCATGGTCACCACTTCCCACTTCTTCTCTGGAATTGGTAATGGTTGTAGCATACCTGTTCAGTGCCTATGATCAACCTTCACTCTCTGGCATTCCATACATCTGGAAATGTAATAAAAAACATCGCTTTTCATCCCTAGCCAAAATAATTGGTGTCTTACTACTGCAATTTTTTTTGGTAACCGATATGTCTCGCATATGGAACATTATGCATTTCTTTTAATACCAAATTCCTAATTTCTACGGAACTAGGAACATAAATTATATTTTTATGCATAAGTAAGCCATCTTCCTTCATCTCATATTCTTTAATTTTCTGTTGTACATTTTCTTGTTGTAAGCTTTCTTTCACATGTAGGTAATGTTAATCTGTGACAACAACATATAAAATTATTCTCTTTAAATCTAAATGATGCATACTAATAGTTGTAGCATGCATGATATGTACTCTTCTACTAAGTGCATCAACAAATTTATTTTATTTTCCTTTGATATGCATAACCAATGACATTTCCATTTTGAGTGAGGACTCCACCAAGTACTTCCTTGCATGAATTTGTGCATACCACAAAACTTTCATTTGGGTCAACAATCTTTAAAATAGGAGCACTAGTAAGTAACTCTCTCAGCAGATTAAATTTCTCTTCACACTATGTTGTCCATTGATGGTGTGATGCTCCTACATACCCCGCAGGGTCTCGGCGCCTGACCTCTCGGTCTTTAAGGATTGTTCAAAGTTCACCTTTTGAGCCGGAGTGGCTCTTTGGACTCCCAATGGAATCTCTGTGAAAAACCCGATCCACATGTCCTTCATTTACCCACACGACCTTCTGCACCTGACCGTGCTCTTCCCCGACTTAATCTCAGGTTTCAGGGTTTCGAGCTTTCTGCTGTCAAGAGTTTCTGTAATATCTATTCCCCGATCGCTGATGAGATCTCTGCCCAACCTTATCCCCTCCTGGCTATGTCCTCTAGTCCATATGACTAGCCTCTTATATGACCGCAGCCATATATCCTTTTCATCGGGGTTTCCTCCTATCGGGATTTTGACATTTGTGATGTCCAAACAACTTGGTTCACCAATCCCCGATTCTCGACACTCTCCTCTGCTGCCTTAGCCTCCCAGGATGAGTCTTTATCCCACATGACCACTACCCCATGACCGTAGTCAAACATCTCATCGGGGTTTCAGAATTTCAAATGTCCAAATATATATGCCCTCCGAATTCCCGATTCCTCGAATACCGATAGGCTTCCAGCTGGCCCCACACAACGGAGCTTTCTGCCTTCTCTCCTCTACTGACAACTGGCCCCCCACTATGACTCCTTCCTCCTTTCGGGGTTTCGGGGTTCATGATTCTGAATGCAAAAGTTTCATGTCCACGAAATCCCCGATATGCTGATGACCAAAACGTCGATCAATGAATTCTTGTCAGGACTTTCCTCGATGGCTCTGATTGTTGCCACACCTCCTCGTCTGATGGACGGTCCGATCTCTTTGGGATTTCGAGACTTGTGATGTCCTGATTCCTTCGACCTCAGGAACTTCGATTTCCCAAAGACGAATATGCCGACTATCTCGAGATTTATGACACCTGTCCCCCCAAATGGACAGCTCAGATTATGAGTCGGGGTTTTCACTATGGACTTACCCGATCTCCTGTCCACGTACCTCCACCAATGGATGGCTCTGATCTCGTCGATATTTCGATACTTGTGATGTCTCAGTTCTCACGACCTCAGGAATCCTGATTTCCCAAGTGACGATATCCCGATGGCTATGCCTCGTGCAGCTTCTGTCTGATCTGACGAATGACGGGAAATTTGCTTCAGATCTGACGGCTCAGATCACCTCTTCTCCTGTGCATCATCTAGACACCAAACTCTGATCATCTTCTCCCGATCCAATGGTTGACGAGATTTCTGAATGATATCCAACGACTGTCGATCTCCTCTTCTGTGTGCTTCTCCTGATGCCTTCCTCGACGTGAAAACCAACAGTCCATATCTTCTTCTCCGCCGATCCGACGACTGCTATTCTCCCTCCTGAGATTTACACTCTCTTCCTGCACTTGGAATGATTCCAAGTCTTCCAAAGGCCTCAACCTTTGTCCTTTTTTTTTTTTTTCTACAAGCTCCTCACTTTGAGCTTCGCTGCGCGTATAAAAATGTTGTTCCTCCTGAGCTCTTCTTCAAATCTTTGAAGATTTGACCTCTACCTCTTGTAGAGTCTTCGTGCATACACCGCGCTGTCTCTCTTGAGCTCTTCCTGTAGCTTCGACCTTTCCCAAAACTCGTCCTTGTTCCTTTCTCCCACAGATGGAGAATATAATGCCTTCCTGGCTTCCTTCTCAAGCAACCTTTAGCTGAGCTTTCAGGGTGTTCAGTAACCCTGTGAAGATCCCTCAGTGGATTCTTCCTCTAAATTCTAGAACTCAAAGAGTTCTCTTCTCTTCCCTGTGCCTATCTGCATAATGACTCAAATGACCACCTGGCAGAGTTTCCCTTTCAAAGAACATTCAATAGTTTTGTCTTCTATCGTGCACTCCTTGCACCCGCTCAATGCCCACCTGGCAGAGCTTCTCAGAATCCTAAGTGATTCTGGCTTCTATCTGAACTCACAACAGGGTTCCTCCCTCAGCACCACTGTGCATATGCTCAATGCCCACTTGGAAGAGCTTTATAGAATTCACAACAGAATTCTGTTTGCAACTGTGTCTCTCATACATAGCCTTGCCTCCAAGGTATTCATCAACCTTGAGGTCTTCTCCTGAGTTGTTAACTCCAGTTCCTGTGCCACAACATGTCTTTTTCTGAACCTGCAGTGTTCAGAAGTGCAACCTTTGTGCACTGGTATTCAGAGACCGCAACACTCTATCATGCCCTCCTGACATGAAACCTCAAAGAACCTCTCAAGCATGAAATCAAAAACAACCTGCAAAATGCATCAACATAACATACATCTACAACATACCTAGAGAACACACACAGACATCCACATAACACACAGTAATGCAGGAAAAAATGCTCTTTTGTATTAAAATGGCAAAATGCCTATAATTACAAGGTGTTCTCGAGCTCTCTCTGGCTCTACTTATCTCAATCCTCACTCAGCAAAATGAGATCTGAAAATCTCTTTTACCTGAAGGGGCTCTTTGAGCTCTTCCCTCCAACCTACCTACCCTATTCAATTGCATTGAATGGGATGTCTAGTCTAGAATCGGATCTAGATCTCAGCCATCCAAACATTAATGGCTGCTCTTATCTACAGCCTGCAAAAAGGCACGGCTTCCCAACTCAACATCTTTAAACATTAAATTACATTCAATTACAAATTAAAAGATGAGGGTTGTGCCTCTCCTTGTCTTGAATGCACACGCTCGACGTGGCTGGCTGGCTGACTGGCTGACGTGGAGAGATGCTCTTGCATCAAACTCCTCAGTTGCAAAATTCATGATCTCTTGCTCATGAGCTTCCCATATCAGCTGTTGAAATCCTCCTGGATCCCAAATCATCCTTTGGAGTTGTTCATCTGCTCCATTCTATTGCTGCTGCTGCTTCTGCGCTGCTGCTGCTGCTACTTCCCTTCTGCCCAGTCTCTCCTCGTTGGCAGTTTTTGTTGATCGGATCATCAGCTCCATGATCTCTTCGATCACTACATCCAGCTGCTCCCATGGTTGGCTCTGCTTTTGCAGTCTCCTCAGCTGCAAAATTTTTTGGCACATGAGAAGATCATTATGATCTCCCATGCCTCCTTCATCAGTCTCCAACGTTACCTGTTGGATGTACACGCCCTGCACTTTCACCCTTCTCTCCAGGGTTTCAACCTATTTCCATAGATCAACAAAACAAATGTTGTCTGCCTCTTCTCCTCCTTCTGCTGCAAACTCCCATGTTGCAGTCTCTTCAGCGTCTTGGCTGAAAATGTTGAGCCATTCCTCAGAATGCTCATCTTCTCCTTCTGCTTCTTCTTTTGCTGTCAGCTTTAGTGCTACAACTTCCTCAACTTCCTGGCTGAAAGCGTTGAGACACTCCTCAGAATGCTCATCTTCTTCCTCTTCTTGGGCAGCTTCCAAAGTCTGCTCCAATTCCTCCTTGACAGTCTTAGCTGATTGTTCTGCTGCTGTTGTTGCATCATCTGCAACACAGAATTCCACCTCCTCCTGGGCAAATGGTAGGAATACTCCAATTCCCCCAATCATCAGAATATCTCTCAGATCCTCCTCCTCTGTCAGCTGCACATGCTAATCCAACTCTATTTCTGAATTTATGAGACCCTTAGACAGTCTCATCTGCTCAATTATCTCCTTCAGCTGATTCCAACTCATTTGCTCATCCCTTCCCACCAGGTAATATGGGATGCTTTCATTTCTCTCCTGGAAGAATATGAGATCAACCGATCTCATCTTCATCAGCAACCCTTGCTAAATTGAACTCACTTTCGAGTCCATGAGACCTTCAGATAGTCTCGAATTCTCATCTATGCCCACCTGGCAATCTGAGATGCTTCCGCTGCCCTCCTGACAGTCTTCGAAATGCCGCAGCGATCTCCTTTCACTGCCCAGTTGGAAATGTAAAATTCCCTCGCTGTCCTCTTGACATTCCGTGAGATCCCACAATGATCTCAATATGTTTCCCTCTTGGAAAATGAGAATTTCTACTTCTCTTCCCTCCTGGCAGTTCTTGAGATCATCAGCTGATCCCAATTCATTCTCTTCACCAAGAACATCCCCAGTCTCTGGTTCACATACCTGAACCATCTTCTTATCCTGCCATATCCGGAGTTTGAGCTTGTCTATTTCTTTCATTATATCAACGAGCTCTCTACTCATACCTTTTTTTCTCCATAACTCTGAGTTTTTCCTTCCAGCATACCTACGACCTTCAGTAGCCATGTTGTTGTCTCTGTTTACTTTCCTAGAAAACCTGTTATCACTCTGCACTAAGAGTTCTACCAGCTTCATCCTACAGTCTCCCTGACTGCCCTTCTCAATTGCTGCCTACCTACGAACAATCACCACAGAGTCTCCAGCGCTCTGTCTTCCTCCCTCTGCTTGAAATATACAAACAGAGTTCTGGCTCTGATACCACTTGATGGCACGATGCTCCTACATACCCCGTAGGGTCTCTTCGCCTGACCTCTCGGTCTTTAAGGATCGTTTAAAGTTCACCTTTTGAGTCGGAGCGACTCTTTGGACTCCCAATGGAATCTCTATGAAAAACCCGATCCACAGGTCCTTCATTCACCCACATGGCCTTCTGCACCTGACCATGCTCTTCCCCGACTTAATCTCAGGTTTTGGGGTTTTGAGTTTTCTGCTGTCAAGAGTTTCTGTACTCTTGATTCCCCGATCGCCGATGAGCTCTTTGCCTGAACTTAACCCCTCCTGGCTATGCCCTCTAGTCCATATGACTAGCCTCTTATATGACCGCAGCCATATATCCTTTTCATTGGGGTTTCCTCCTATCAGGGTTTTGACATTCGTGATGTCCAAACAACTTGGTTCACCGATCCCCGATTCTCGACATGCTCCTCTACTGCCTTAGCCTGCTAGGATGAGTCTTTAGCCCACGAGACCATTACCCTATGACCGTAGTCAAACCTCTCGTCAGGGTTTCGGACTTTCAAATGTACAAATACATATGCCCCCGGTATTCCCGATTCCTCGAATCCTGATAGGCTTCCAGCTGGCCCCCCACTATGGCTCCTTCCTCCTTTCGAGGTTTCGGGGTTCGCGATTCCGAATGCAAATTTTTCGTGTCCACGAAATCCCCGATCTGTCGATGACCAAAACACCGATCAATGACTTCTTATCGGGACTTTCCCCGATGGCTCCGATTGTTTCCACACGTCCTCCTCTGATGGACGGTCCCGATCTCTCCAGGATTTTGAGACTTGTGATGTCCCGATTCTTTCGACCTCAGGAACTCCGATTTACCGATGCTGAATATGCCAACTATCTTCGTATTTCTGACACCTATCCCCCCAAACGGACGGCTCAAATTATGAGTCGGGGTTTTCACTATGGAATTACCCGATCTCCTATCCACGTGCCTCCACCAACGAACGGCTATGATATCGTTGGGATTTCGAGACTTGTGATGTCTCAGTTCTCATGACCTCAGGAATCCCAATTTCCCGAGTGTCGATATCGCGATGGCTACGCCTTGTGCAACTTCTGTCCGATCCGATGGCTGACGGGAAATTTGCTCCAGATCTGACGGCTCATATCACCTCTTCTCTTGTGAATCCTCCAGAGACTAAACTCTGATCATCTTCTCTCGATCTAATGGTTGACAGGATTTCTGAATGAGATCCAACGGCTATCGATCTCCTTTTCTGTGCGCTTCTCCTGATGCCTTCCTGGATGTGAAAACCAATGGTCCAGATCTTCTTCTCCGCCAATCCGATGACTACTGTGCTCCCTCCTGAGATTTACACTCTCTTCCAACACTTGGAAGAATTCCAAGTCTTCCAAATGCCTCAACCTTTGTCCTCTTTGTTTTTCTCTACGATCTCCTCACTCTGAGCTTCGCTGCGCGTATAAAAATGTTGTTCCTCCTGATCTCTTCTTCAAATCTTTGAAGATTTTACCTCTACCTCCTGTAGAGTCTTCGTCCATACACCGCGCTATCTCTCCTGATCTCTTCCTATAGCTTTGACCTCCCTAGAAACTCGTCCTTGTTCCTTTCTCCCACATATGGAGAATATAATGCCTTCCTGGCTTCCTTCTCAAGCAACCTCTGGCTGAGCTTTTAGGGTGTTCAGTAACCCTCTGAATATCCCTCAATGGATTCTTCCTCTGAATTCCAGAACTCAAAGAGTTATCTTCTCTTCCCTGTGCCTATCTCCACAATGACTCAAATGCCCACCTGGCAGAGTTTCCCTTTCACAAAACGTTCAGTAGTTCTGTCTTCTATCGTGCACTCCTTGCACCTTCTCAATGCCCACCTGGCAGAGCTTCTCAGAATCCTCATTGATTCTATCTTCTATATAAAATCACAACAGGGTTCCTCCCTCAGCACCACTGTGCATATGCTCAATGCCCACTTGGCAAAGCTTTACAAAATTCATAGCAGAATTCTGTCTGCAACTGTGTCTCTCATACACAACCTTGCCTCCAAGGTATTCAACAACCTTGAGGTCTTCTCCTGAGTTGTTGACTCCATTTCCTGTGCTGCAGCATGTCTTTGTCTGAACCCACAGTGTTCAGAAGTGCAACCTCTGTGCACTGGTATTCAGAGACCACAACACTCTGTCATGCCCTCCTGACATGAAACCTCAAAGAACCTCTCAAGCCTGAAATCAAAAACAACCTGCAAAATGCATCAACATAACATACGTCTACAACATACCTAGAGAACACACACAGACATCCACATAACACATAATAATGCAGAAAAAACTGCTCTTTTGTATTAAAATGGCAAAATGCCTGTAATTACAAGGTGTTCTCGAGCTCTCTCTGGCTCTACTCATCTCAATCCTCACTCACCAAAATGAGATCTGAAAATATCTTTTACCTGAGGGGGCTCTTCGAGCTCTTCCCTCCAACCTACCTACCCTATTCAATTGCATTGAATGGGATGTCTAGTCCAGAATCAGATCTAGATCTTAGCCATCCAAACATTAATGATCGCTCTTATCTATAGCCTGCACAAAGGCATGACTTCCCAGCTCAACATCTTTAAACATTAAATTACATTCAATTACAAATTAAAAGATGAGGGTTGCGCCTCTCCTTGTCTTGAATGCACGCGCTCGACGTGGCTAGCTGGCTAGATGGCTGACATGGAGAGATGTTCTTGCATCATCCATTCAAATTTAATTCCCTTCTTTTGCAAAGAAGTGATGGGATGAGAAATCTTAGAGAACCCTGATATAAATCTTTTGTAGTAACCAACTAACCGCATAAAATATATGACATCTAAAAAACTCCTAGGTGTTGGCCATTCTCTAATGGCTTCAATCTTCTATGGATCTACTGCTATAGCTTGTTTTGAAATAATGTGCCATAAGTAATGGATATGTTCTTGGTAAAAATAAAACTTACTAAGCTTGGAATACAACTGATGTTCCCTCAGCACTTGCAATACCAATATTAGGTGATGTTCATGCTCTTCTTTTGAATTAGAATAAACAAGTATTTTGTCCAGGAATACTATGACAAACTTATCCAAATAGTTTTTGAATATGCCATTCATTAAGAACATAAAGACAACTGGTGCATTGGATAGTCCAAATGGCACCACTACAAATTCATAATGCCCATACATGGTTCTAAAGGTTGTCTTATGGATGTCTTCTTCCTTGATTCTTACCTTATGTTACCCTGATCTCAAGTATATCTTTGAAAATGTATTTTCCCCTCTTAGCTGATCAAAGAGGTCATCAATTCTGGGTAGAGGGTACTTGTTCTTTACAGTGGATTTATTTAGTTGTTGAAAGTCAATACACAAACTCAAAGTTCCATCCTTTCTTTTGACAAAGAGTACTGGTGCTCCCCATGGTGAAACACTTGGATGTATGTACCCTTTATTCAACAATTTGCCCAACTGCATTTGTAATTATTTTAATTCTATTGTACTCATTTTGTAAGGTGTTTTTGATACCAGGGAAACTCTTCGCACTAAATAAATAAAGAAATATATCTCCCTCTTTGGTGGAAACCTTGGTATTTCTTGGAATACATCTTCAAATTCTTGTAGTACCTAAAATTATTCAAGGCTTGGCCACTTTGTCTTTTTTGTCTCTTCCACATGGGCTGCATACAATTGACATCCTTTTCTGAAACAAGTCTTTAGTTGTAAGGCTGAAATATCCCTTATAGAGACGGGTCTTGGAACTCCTTTCACAGTTCTTTGTTTTCCTTCTTCATCAAGACATGTAAATGTCTTCTTATGATAATCTAGGAAAGCATGAGGCTTGTCCAACCAATCCATTCCAATTAGAATATCATAATATCCCAATAGTATAATATTTAGATCAACATTAGTATTCACACAATTAAGACTTATGGAACAACATCTGACCATATCATGGATTCTCCTTTTGGTTCCAGTGGCTAGTTGAACCAAACTTGATTTTTCAAGCTTCCTTTCCTGTAAATGTAATCTATCCACTATTTTAGGATAAATGTAACAATGAATTGCTCCTGAATCAATTAAAATAGGAACATGTTGATTAATAATCTTACCTTCCACCTTGATCATATTGGATTGGTACTTTTCTTGTCGATCATCTAAGGATGAATAAATTATTCCCATGTCGTATACTATTGTATCCTCTCGGATGTTGTGCATGGTCATCACTCTGTCCTTTCTGTGAGGGAAATCCTTGTATATGTGATCTTCTTTGCATCCCCAGGGATTGGTGGTATTCCCATTTTTCCCAAGGGTTCTTCTCTCTTGGATTCATCCTTAGCATATTGGTCTTGATGACTTTTATTAGGGCTATTTCTATTGAAAAGAGGATTGAATCCTTTCTTTCTCTAATCAGAATTCTCCTTCTTCTTATCCCTTCAAAATTTCTGCAAAGACTCTCTACCCTTTCCTTACTTATACAGGGACTTATCCTTCTCGATGGTCTCAGTCAAAGTTTTTAGTTCATAATATTGTATCTTCTCTTTATAAAAGGATGGAAATCCACTTAAAAACCTATGTACTTTCACCTTCTCATATTTTATGAACCCCACATACTTTAGCAGCCCCAAGAACTTATTTTCATACTTTTCCATGGTCATGCTTCCCAGCCTAATTTCAAATAAATCCTACATTTTCTTTTCATATAAGTGTTATGAAAGGTACTCCTTCTAAAAATATTTCTTGAACTTCTTCCAAGTGAGTCTACTCTCATAAATGTTCTCAACTTGCTTCAACTGATCCCACCACATAGAAGCTTTCCCATGTAAATGGTATGTGACAATATTGGCTTCTAGGTTTGATGAGTAGTTATGAAATTGAAAATACCTACTGAGTTCAAGAAACAATGCCTCAACATCATATTCCCTTTCTCTTTCGCCATCAAAGGATGGTGGATTAATCTTTCTTAATTATCTTTGCAAACTGTCCAATTCATGTCTTCTTCTTTGGTTCCTAAGATGAGACACCTACGAACTACTTAGGGAATATTCAAATGCATGAAATTTCCTTGTGGAATAGGGAGGTGAGTGATTCTTATGAGTTTTGATATAACTTCTTGAATAACCAATTCTCCTATGGTCATATCTTCTTTCATGACATCTTTCCTCATCCTCATGTTTTGAATTTGATCCATTATTTTTTTTCCACTGCAACTGATTTAAGTTCTGCATCATTTGAGCATTTATCTGATATTTTTCTCTTATCAGCCTCTCATTGTCTGCTTTGTAACTCTGCACTTCTATTTTCAGGATTGTCACAATCTCTATCAATGTTTCTTACTCCCCTCTAGCCTGATGTCCATTGGATTCCATCTTTGTATGATCAACAATAATATTCTGACCTCTGGCCTCCTTATCATGGCTGGAAGCTCCCTCTCCTTCTTCCATTTCGCGAATATGCATTCTGAAATGATACTTTTACACCCCGTTAATTTTGAAAAATGTGCGAGAAACCATTTTGTTAGAATTATGCATATTAAAAAAATCACCAACAATGTTGTTGGTCCTTTTTCTTCTCAATTCATGAATAATATATTATCATTCTCCATATTATAACAATTCCATGTTATCCTTTAGCTAATACAAAATTCAACTATGCATAAGCGCTTCCTTCAAACAACTTTCCATGTGGCCACAAATCAAAACCATAGGCTTATTCATTCTTTAGCACCTTCCTCTATATTCTTATACACAAGATCTTGCTCGAACACAATGTCCGACGGCTTAGTCACTTCCATATCCTTTTTATCCTCTAATTGAATCCCATTACCTTTTCATGAGACTGACACTAGGACCAATTCCTCCGGACTTTGGTTATTTTCTCTTTGAATAAATCTACTTAGAAGATCGGACGATCGAGACTTGATCTCATGTTGACTAGATGATCTTGGATCATCTGGAGGCTTCAACGAGATCAACGGTCATGACTTAATCAGACGTTGAGATGGACGAACTTAATCATTTCGGTACGTCGACGCTCCGGGGATCCAGAACATTACAATTCCCAAATCTCTCAATGCCCCTAGAGTGATACTCATCGAAGTTGTTACCCTATCTTTCCATTATTGATCCAATGATCATGACTTAATAAAACTTCAAGATGGATGATCCTTATTCATTTCGGGACTTCGGTGCTCCAAGACTCCAGAACATTACAACCCCTGATTTATTCCACTTCCCCATAGTGATAACCTCCAGAGTACTTACACCATCCTTCCACTTCTCAATCTAATGGTTGAGAAAGGTCTCGAAGGGATCTTAGATTAACGGTTCGTGTGAATTCACTGCTTCAATATTCAACAATTTTGTTGGTAGAAACGTTGAATACCCCTGGGGGCCATACTCTCGGAGTTGAATTGACATGCTGACATCACCCATGGTGATGTGGATCCATGGCATGTGTTCCATGTGTCACTCAAAAATGAGTAGATTGGGGCCCAAACGCTATTGAATCCGGATGACACGTGTCCCCACATGGCACTCTTTCCACGTGGCCTATGAAATGTCATCCATAAAATGAATTATCCACATTCATTACCCTAGATATGAATGTATGCATGATTTCATGATGAGGTATTTACACTTCGTGGTCTTGATACTTCAGGGCTTTGACACTTCAGAGATTTTCCCATTCTCTAGTAATGAGGTAAATAAAACCATGACAGAGAGCATTTATCTTTAATGAAATGAATCACCAACTAGCTGAAGACCAAGGAAATTCCACCCAACCGTAAACATTGTTTGTCCAAGTCTCAATAACAATTTCACCCCCAAGCCAGGGCTATGAATCCACAAGGATGATTCTATAGTGTCACTTGACTTCCCAAACCATTCAACACTCAAGCTCTCATAGGATTTTCAACACCCACAACAATTCAAGTACACCATCTCTCTTCTACCCAGCCTTTACAACCCAAGAGAATGGAACACATTCTCTGCCTCCCAGTCCCTCAAACTGTCCATCTCCTTCTAGGGCTCCATTGTAGCTGGTCCAAAATCTCCATGTTGGGACTCTTAGGATTCGTAGCTATGAGAAAAACTGAACATAGGCCAAAGCATATTAGACATGCAGGACTTAATTCATGGTTGGATTACATGAGAAATATTTATAGCCAATAAACCATGGATCCTCTCCAACATTTCATTTTCCCTTCCCAAGCCAAACGCAAATGGGGAAGGACGAGTGGGTGAAAGAGTGAATGGAGAGAGAGTAGAATGAAAGGTGTAAACAATGAACAATGAGTGAGTGAGTGAATGAGTGAAGAAGAAGAAACCCCCACCCCAAACCAAATATGGTTTTAAGTAATTCTTGGAATTAAGGAACCATTGGGCCTTCCCCCCAAGAAGCTCATGTAACTATTATTCTCGATTAAAACAATAATGGGTAAATAAAATATAAAATAAATACGTATCCCCTTAATCCCCCTCTCTTATGGAATCATATCCCCCTATAACTCTTTTTGTTGTCCATCTAGCAGCCAACGATGTATTTATTATTAATAATGATCAAAACATTTCATTTCCTAGGCACACTGGCCTCTTTCAATTTTTGGGGCACTCTGGCCTTTCATAGATTAACAAAATACATTATTTAATACAGGGCTCAAAACCTAGGGTGTTACAACTACATTCCTCAATGGTTGTGTCAAAAAAGTGACATCAATCAAGTGTTATGTCACATTATGGTGTCATGTTCAGTGTGTTATGTTGAATTGCTTCATTCCTCAAAAGGTACATCGAGTTGCAATATTCATTAAGGGTCATGTCACCTTGTGACATTCCTTAAGTGTTATGTTTAGTGATGCAATGTTTCTGAATGGTCATGATGCATCATGATATTCATCTTACTTGGTTTATATGGAATTGATATGTTCCTCAATGGTTATTTTACTTTATGACATTTATCAAATGTTATATCACATTTGTGATATTCCTTAATAGTTATGTCACATTGTGACATTCATCTTGGTGGACATATGTTGAATTGTAATGTTTTTTAAGGGTTATGTCACATCATGATGTTTATAAAAGTTTATGTTGGACTGTGACGTTACTCAATGGTTATGTATCATTGTGACAATTATCTTGGTTGAATTAAATGTTGAATTATTGTGTTCCTCAATGATTATTTCACAATGTGATGTTTCTCAAGGGTTAGGTTCGATTGTGACATTCCTTTATGGTCATTTCACATAGAGATGTTTATCATGGTTGGCTTATGTTAACCATGGTTGTATTTAGTTAGCCATGGTTCACTATAAACATGATTGGGTATGGTTGATTATGGTTGAATCTCATCACATTGCAACATTCCTCAAATCTTATGTTAGATTATGGTGTTTGGTTATGTTTGTCACATTGCGACGTGAGTGAAGGGTTATGTCAGATTACATCATGTAATGATGTTTTTCAAGGGTTATGTTAGATTTTGACGTAAATGGTTATGTTAGATTATAATTTTCATCAAATATTATGTTGGATTGCGACATTCGTGAAGAGTTATGTTGGATTTTGAAGTTTGTCAAAGGATTATGGTTGACTTTCATCACATTGTGACAT
>JZKD02S2083332.1:1586-20953 GCA_000966675.3 Picea glauca | reverse complement strand
CGAGTCTTCAAAGTTTCGCAGGTTCACGCGTTCCCGGATTCAGAAAAGTTTTAAAGCATTTTTTTTCTCCCCTCCATCCCACCACCTTCTTCCCTTCCCAATGCACATTAATTATTCTTTTAAAAGTGACAATCGACTAGACAGGTTTGAAAATATTGGCTTTAATAAGCGTAAATCTCGAGGACATCTCCCATTAAAATGCATAAATAGGTGAATATTATGGGATCTAATAAAAAAAATTGCTTGCATTTCGAATTTGCATTTTTTTTTTTGGCTATTTTAGTTTTTTAAGGGCATCATCATATTATCAGTGAAATACTATACTACCACACTTCCATCCATGAGCATGTCATCGATAGATGTCTTGATGTCATGTCCCTATTTAATAATGTGCATATGTTACAGGTTGTCATATTTGAGAATCTGCTCGGATATGGGAATGTTATTACGTGTTATTAGTCTCTATTCAACGCACATATTCGAAAAGATTGGCATTTTGAATTTGAAAAAAAAATATTGGCTATTTTAGTTTTTTAAAGGCATCATCATAGTAACAATGCAATATTGTACTACCACGCTGCCATCCACAGAGGTCTTGACATCATGTCCCTCTTTAATATTGTGCATATGCTATAGGTTGTCATATTTGAGAATCTGCTCATATATGGGAACATCATTACGTGCTATTAGTCACTATTCAACGCACATATTCTAAAATATTGGCATTAATAAGCGAAAATATCGAGGGCATATGCCATTAAGATGAATTAAACCAAAATCTATGGACGATTATACTATCATCCTCCAGTGTTGATTTTAAATACTTATTCCCATTTCTCTCTATCATCAAAGAGTTGGGCTTTAGGGTGCCTTTGTTCTAATGTTCCTGGTCATGGACATGTAAGACACCTTAGGGATGCCATAGAGGTCCAATTGAAAGATGAGAGAATGGATTTGAGATTCACATCCTTCAAGGATGTTAATTAATCACAAAATTAATATTGTTTGTGTCAATGCAATTGAGTCGTCGCCCACTATGTCAATTGCATTAACACTGCAATGTCAGATAATAGATGTCTGACATGTACCTAATGTCAAGGTCATTATCGCACATGACACCCAACGTCCAAAGATTTATGGAATCAAAGCAACATTGTAGATTTCGTGGGAAAACAACACTAAAGACGATGTTCTTTACAGGTTTGACAATCTTGCATTTTAAGTGCTTTGACAATGGCAGACCTGCTTGTTCACTGCATTGTCGCACTGCAGTTAGTAGCATTGTTCCCATCTCCACCACCAATGTCAATGTCCGAAGCCGAAGCTATCTGGAGCCTGGGGTGACCGCCTATGTGGATGCCTGGAGGTGAACCTACCTGGAGCCTGGGATCACGACTTCTTACACTTGACATTAGTATTAGTAGTGATTGAAAGTTGATTGTACGTCGAGTTTGTTACTGCATATAAAGGTCGCTCAACACTATTTTACATAGAAACTGGTTGTCTGTCAATTATGTTACAACTTTGGCATAAACCGTTCAATAATTTTAGAATGTTGATTCAAACACGCATACAGTTTCTCATGTTCGTTGGTATCCAATTTTATAGTTTCCTTCTGAGTGTATTCGGGCATGGAGTAATATTTGGCATCACTTCCGAACATTCCAAACCTTTTTGTGGGCCGCCATGTCTTCCACCCCTACAACGAAAGATATATTCTGATGCGATCTGCAACATTTGATACACTTGCTAGACCTGTGCGGCTGGAAGAAGCTATGTACTTCAACAGAGGGAAATTTTGCAGCTAGCTTGGACATCACTTCTAATTTACCGTAATAAAACAAATAATTTCAACATACAAATCTTCAGGTAGGCTTTTCAACCAAACATGTATCGAATACAGGGAGAATAATAGTCACAACATACTTGATTTTTTTTTGTCTCAGCTTTTGTTGCCTAACATGATTTGTTTCCCCCAAAGATGACGACACATAAAATGACTCCCCCGACTTTGAATTGGGCCCGAATTGCATTTCTAAGTTGTCTTTGATGTCAATGGTCAGGAAAATTACAAGGAAGGAACCTTAAACCCCAAGTTTTCGACGACGAAGGGAAATTAACACTTAACAAAGAATGGAATGTTGAATAACCAACCAATGCAGGCATGCCATATCTAGAAGAGACAAGCTATTCAAAAAGTTGGGATAGATCTAGTTTGCAACACCAATGAAGTCCAAGACCCAAAATTTATATTCAACTCATTGTTTTTTACGAACCAAGCATTTGATCATCAAGAAAATTGTCCACAAGCTTCAGTATTGTACATATTTTTTTTGGTTAGCGGAAGGCCAAATCACAGTCATTGTGGAAAATAATATCAGCTGTATTTTGTAACCCATCTTATTTGAATATAGAATGTTTGCAATTTTTTTAATGGTGTTTTCCAATATCTGGTATTGCTTTTCATTTTATTTAGTACCTTTTTTTTCTGTGTCGTTAAACATGAACGACAAGATTTTCTTTCTGTTGCCCAGTACTTCAATTTAAGTAAAGGATACTTTGTTCGTTCCTTACATTTTACATGGAAGAATAATTTGTCATAGGCCATACTTATGTGGTGCTCGCCCTATACTTAAATAAAAAAATTGGAGGACCCGACCTACTTTCATTCTTCGGGTCCCATAAATAGAATGAATTAATGACTATTAGAACAAGGCAACTCAAGTGTTGACATCATGTTCTTGTTCAATATCTTGCATATATTGCAACTTCTTCTATTTGATAATATCCATGCATATACAAAAAAAATGTTGCGTCATGTATATATATATTTTCTTTCTATTGCTTATTGTTTTCAACGATTTTGCGAATCAAACAACATCCTGCAAATTGGAAGATGATTTACATTTGAACCAGAAATAACATAATAATATATACTAATATGAAAACTATTGGAATAAATGTAAAAAATTTCTTTTGGCCAAAACTTAGCCAATTATTTGCCCATTGTGTCCGGGTTTGTGGTATCCAACACCTATGTCCCCTATTCCATCATATACATCTTGCAGCCAAAGAACTTCCGTGATCTGCAATAATAAATGAACAATAGATTTTCTTCTGTGAGATACTTATCCCTTTTCCCCTTTTCTTCTTCCCATTTATTATCGCTTTCTGGTTATATACTTAGTCGCCTTTCTATGATCGCGGGTTCCAGGGTTGGTGGGCTAACATATATTCATTTCCATCTATATCCTCACATGACAAATCCAACCAACAAATGTTCCTTTCCATACTTAGCCAATTTTATGGCCGTAGTTGCCCAGTTGGCGCTTTCAAACTCTGCTGCATCTTGTACCATTATATACATCTTGCACTCAAAACTTTCATGATTTCAACGAAATTTGTGAACCGAACAACATCTTGCAAATTGGGAGATGATTTACATTTGAACCAGAAATAATCTATTAATATATATTAATATGAATATTATTGGAATAAATATAAAAAATTTATCTTCGCTAATACTTAGCCAATTATCTGGCTACCAGGTACCAGTTTTGCGGTATCCAACACTTATGTCCCCTATTCTGTCATATACATCTTGCAGCCAAAGAACTTATGTGATCTTCAATTTATTATTTTACTAATGAGAACTCTCCAGGAGTTCGAAAAGATTGGCATTAATAAACGAAAAGTAGATTTTCTACTATGAGATACTTAGCCATTTTCCCCTTTTCTTCTCCCGGTCCATTATCACTTTCTGGTTATATACTTAGTCGCCTTTCTATGATAGTGGGTTCCAGGGTTGGCGGGATGACATATATTCATCCCCATCTATATCCTCACATGATGAATCTGACTGACCGTTGTTCCTTTCCATACTTGGCCAATTTTATGGCCACCGTTTCCAGGTTGGCGCCTACGAACTCGACTGCTTCTTCTTCCATGATATACATCTTGCACTCAAAACTTCTGTGATCTACAATTCCACTGCAGACTCCTCAAACTCACAAGCTTCACTCTATGAGGGTTCACAAATGTCTCAAAGTATCTGTCCCTGCCTTCCATCCCCACTAACTTGGCATCCTTCCTAATATACATTAACTATGATATTACTGGTGACAACTGAACACACAGGTATGAAAGAATTGGCACCCGCACCTCCGCCATATACAAATTGATTACCGGACTCCGACATCGTCCCATCTTCCGTGTTACACATTATGCATTCAAATGTTCCGAGCTATACAATTTGACTGTCGGGGCCTCACCTCTTCTGGGGAGACCTTGTCACCCTATTTTGGATCCTCGCGTTGGTGGGTTCACGAAATCTCCAACCTCGAAATTCTATTTCGAATCTTCTGCAACTTGCAAACAGTGCCCGGAGTTCCACGATATACAGTTTATCCGCTGGAAAGCCTCGTCACGAGCCCATCCGTCCACCGTTTTTTTCCTTTTTATCGCTTATGGATTTCAATGAAATTTGTGAACCGAACAGGATCCTGCAAATTGGAAGATGATTTACAATTGGACCATAAATAATCTATTGATATATATATTAATATGAATACTATTGGAATAAATATAAACACTTTCTCTTTTAATTTTTTCTCTTTTCTCCCCGTCTATTATCCCTTTGTGGTTCTATATTTGGTCGCATCTATGTGATCATGACCTCCTGGATTTGCAAATTGGCAGCTCTTTATCTATATCTTGACACCATGAGCCCGACATACAGTGGTCCCTTTCAATACTTAGCCAATTATCTATTCATCGGGTCTCGAGTTTGCGATATCCAACACTTATGTCCCCTGTTCTATCATATACATCTTGCACCCAAAGAACTTCCGCAATCTGCAATTTATGCTTTTACTAGTAAGAACTCACCAGGGGTTCGAAAATATTGGCATTAATAAACGAATAATAGATGTTCTTATGTGAGATACTTAGTCCTTTTCCCCTTTTCTTCTTCCCGTGTATTATCTCTTTCTAGTTATATACTTAGTCGCCTTTCTATGCTCGCGGGTTCCAGCATTGGTGGGCTGGCATATCTTCATCTCCATCTATATCCTCACATGACGAATTTGACTGACTGCTCTTTCTTTCCATACTTAGCCAATTTTATGGTCGTGGTTTCCAGGTTGGCGCTTTCCAACTCTGTTGCTTCTTGTTCCGTGATATACATCTTGCACTCAAAACTTTCGTGATCTATAATTCCACCACGGACTCCTTAGCCCTTTTTCCCTTTTCTTCTTCCTGTGTATTATCGCTTTCTGGTTATATACTTAGTAGCCTTTCTATGACCGCATGTTCCTTTGTCATGATGAATTTGACCAACCATTGTTATATATCTTCACATGATGAATTTGACCGACCGTTGTTCCTTTCCATACTTAGCCAATTTTATGGCCGCGGTTGTCAAGTTGGTGCTTTTGAATTCTACTGCTTCTTGTTCCATGATATACATCTTGCACTCAAAACTTTCGTGATCTATAATTCCACCGCAGACTCCTTAGCCCTTTTTCCCTTTTCTTCTTCTCGTGTATTATTGCTTTTTGGTTATATACTTAGTCGTCTTTCTACGACCGCGGGTTCCAGCATTGGCGGGATGACATATCTTCATCTCCATCTATATCTTAACATGACAAATCCAACCGACCGTTGTTCCTTTCCATACTTAGCCAATTTTATGGCCGTGGTTGTCGGGTTGGCGCGTTCAAACTCTTCTTCTTCTTGTTCAGTGATATCCATCTTGCACTCAAAACTTCCATGATATACAATTCCACCATGGACTCCTCGAACTTGCAAGCTTCACTCTACCATGGTTCACAAATGTTTCAAAGTATCTGTCGCTGCCTTCCATCCCCACTAACTTCCCATCCTTCCTAATATACATTAATTATGCTCTTACTAGTGAGAACTGAACACACTGGTACGAAACAATTAGTACCCGGTCCTCCGCTATATACAAATTGACTATCGAATTCCGACATCGTCCCCTCTTCCGTGTTACAGATTATGCATTCAAATGTTCTGAGTGATACAATTTGACCGTCGGGGCCTCACGTCTTCTGGGGGGCATTGTCACCCTATTTTGGATCCTACTATTGGTGGGTTCACAAAATCTTCAATTCCTGGTCACTGTTTCATGTTCCGGCCATCCTCGTACTTCTTTCCAAATATGCAACACCAAAGGTTTAATACTAAAACGCCATCATGCAACAACCGTAAAGATCGTCATTAATAAGCAGAAGTCTCGAGGACTAACCATCCCTACAAAACTTGTCTAGAAACATGCAAAGAAGATCTTGCCAGCCAATGGAAAAGCTATTACAAATTTCAATGTATTAGCGAAAACAAGTCTGGCCCAACATTTCCGTATTCCATACTTGGACACTTTTTTGATTGTAGGTTCTTGGATTGACAGCCTCAAAATTGTGTTTGGAACCTTCCACAACTTGCAAACAGTGTCCGGAGTTCCGCGATATATAATTAGTCCATTGGAATGCCCCGTCATGAGCCCAATCGTCCATCGTTCCTTTCAATACTTAGCCCCAAGTTGGATGTATATCCATGACATTGTACATTTACTATGTATCGATCTGCCCTTCCATTTTTTCGATTGCGGGTTCTCAGACTGGCGACCTCAGGATTGTGTTTCCAACGTTCCATGACTAGTAAACAGTACCTGGAGTTCTGCGATATACAATTTTTCCCCAAGAATGCATCATCATGCCCTCTTCCATGTTACACATTCTGCGGTCAACACTCCCGAGAGATACAATTGATCCTCGGGCCCTCACCTCTGTTGGTTGTATCTTGTAGCCCTATTTCGAAGCGTTACCAACCGCTTTCGATAATTAGCCATTCCTTACTTGTTGTTCCTTGGCCCCGCCACCTTCCTATTTCTCTTTGGAAATTTCATTGACAAGCTTTAATGCTAGCACTTCGTTGTGCATGAACCTTAAACATGTCATTTTTTCCATATACAAATTGACTGCCGGAATCCCATATCATCCCCTTTTCCTTGGTACACATTTTTCATTCAAGTTCCGAGACATACAATTTGACCCTCGGGAAGTCACGTCTCCTGGGGAGCCATTGTCACCCTAATTCTGAAGCCTGTTCGACGACTTTCCATACTTGCCCATTTTATGGAATCTTTTTCGTGGTTCCTCGGGTTGGCGGGTTCAGGAAATGTCCAATTCTTAGGCACTGTTTACTGTGTCCGAACAAGGTTTAATGCTACTAGTTCATCATGCAACAACCGTACATACCGCCATTAAAAAGAAAAAGCATCGACGAGACAGTGAAATTTAATTAAAGCTCGACTCCTCGAATTTAAATAAATTTATCTTCTCTTATTTTCTCTTTTCTGCCCAAAGACATGCAGAAACGATCTTGCCACACAATGCGATATATATTACAAGTTTCAATATATTAGCGAAAACGAATTCTCTATTCCATACTTGAGCCCAGCGATTTCTCTATTCCATACTTGAGCCACTTTTTTGATTGCGGGTTCCGAGATAAGCGGGCTCACGTTTGTACCTCCATTGTTCTGTGTCCTGCAAACATTACCCAGACTTCTGTGATATACAAATTGACATCTGGCCTGTCCTGTCATACCCTCTTCGGTGTCATGCATATTGCACTCAAAAGCTTCTGAGACATACAATTTGACCCTCATTCCCTCGCCTCCAACAGTTGTACCTTGAAACCCTATTTTGAAACCCGCCAGACCGCTTTCGATAATTAGACACTCCTTAATTGCTCTTTCCACGACCTTCGTACTTCTTTCTTAATATGCAATTAGTAACCTTTCATGCTAATAGCTCACCATGCAGGAACCATCAACATTGCCATTAATGAGCGAAACGCTCGACGAGATCTCCCATTAATACACATTAAACCAAGATATGCAGAGATTTATATTGTCCCTTTCGATTGTTCATTTCAAACACGGGTCATCGCGTTTTCCCATTCAAGAAATCTCCAATGCTTAATCGCTCATTGTCGTATCCGCCATGTTTGCACTTCTATGTGTGCGATTACTAGTCTTTAATGTTAACAACACATCATGCAACAACCGCCGAAATTGTCATTAATGAGAGAAAGTCTCGAGGAGATCTTTGTTTCACACGCATTGGACCAAGATTTGCACAACATTATATTTTCCCTTCCAACTCTTCATTTCAATCATCGTCTGGAGTAAACAAACGTTCTTGTAAACTTATGGTAGCAGGTCGGCAACAATTCCGTGGATATACAGTGAATATCTTTGGACGTCAGGACCAAAACTTCGAGTGGTCCATGGAATACTCTTACTATTCATCCTGTTCGCCCAGAACAAAGTGTTTTGGACCTCTAGAATCGCTCGTGCAGGCTGCGTCCTTGAGGTTTTTGACTGTAAGGAGGTGGTCTCTTGGTGCGCTGAAAAATATATTTCAAGCCAAATAATTATTCCACTGCGCGACCATTCTCCTGTTTCTTTGTCACCTCGGGTCTTTCGCAAGATGTTAAAATTGTCGGAGCCAACATTGACTTTCAGAGGACAAGACTGCAAGCAGTTCCTAGAAAAACATGATAATGGGTTGGACATCTTAGCCGAGTTCCTTGAAGACCCGAAAACAGTTCCTGAAGATACCACAAAGTTGCAGGTAAGTTCCTTTAGAAATCCATTATGGGAAATTGCTTGGTTGCTTACAAGAATCCACGACAAGCATTTCCTGTATAGTTATTTGTATTTTGTACTTCATAGTCAAGGAACAATTTATTTTTGATTGGGGGAAGCTAATTTCCATTGAAATCTGTTCCCAGCTGTCATGATTCAAAGAATCGATTTTTTTTATATGTCATCCTACTTGATTTTTGCAATCGTGAATTGTTGTCCGTTTCCAAAGTTGTCTCTTTCCAAGAAAATAAACTGTGGATTCGACCCAGTAACATTATGGTACCAGGCCCTATGGAGGCACAAGGCCTCCCATTGTTTTTATGAAGTTTTTAATGACTTTGTCTCAGTTTTCAAAGATTTGTTGTTAGGGAATGATGCTCCCTGGATTTTTGGCCAAGCAACCAAGTTTTTGAATAGGAAGGGGACACTTGAACAAAAGAAAAATCGCATTGTACTAATGGTCTTTGGCTCTAAGGAAAATCCTGTTTTCCTTCCATGCCACATCACAGACAAGATAAAAATAGCAAGGAAATACAACCACTGGTTGCATTTTTTCCATGACAAGAAAAAAAAATAGTTCATTCTTCTGCCCTATAAAGTTGGGGACTTCATGTGCAGAAACGTCAACAAGATTGACGAATTCGCAGGCAATTTCAGAAAATTGAACCTAACATATTGTGAAAGGCTAAAAGGGTTCGACCCTAATGAGATTTTTCGAGAACATTTACTAGCAGTTGTCTTTAGCAACTCTTTTATCCATAGACGCCTGACTGAAGACAAACACAATGACGACAACAATCCTGCTTCTGGCGATTGCGATGTAGAGACATTGCAAAGCACGACTGAATTGTACAGACAGCAGGGAAAAGTATTCGGTGAGAAGAGTGTCCAGTCCTCCGCTAGCACTCCCAAGAGCAGGACATCATAGAGCATCGCTTCAACGACCCACCCCAGTGAGAAAGCAACCTAGAAATCTTCAAACAGAGGAGGAGATACGAACCCTTGCACAAAAATTGATAGTTCTCACAAAGTTCCCCTGACGAAGAAGAGAAAAAACAGTGTAGGATAGGTAGATGAACCCGAAATTGAAAGTGAACAGATGCAACTTGAAATTGAAACTAAGAACATGCACAAAGTTGGCCCGTCCGTAGACATGATGCACCATAGTTCTGCAATGGAAATAGCTAAGACCAACATTTTTGACGAAGATGAATCCTTCGTATTCCAGAGCGTTGTTTTTAATAGCCAATCTAAAAATATGGTCATTGAAAAGAGAGATGTAACAAATAAGAAAGACAGATCTCGTACATAGATTAACTTTAGGAAAATGCGGCCGTACCAAATCTCCCTATTTCACCGCGTAACTGGTGATGCTCTTGATGATTCCATTGTAGGAATTGAAGCGAAGAATGCCAAACTGAAAGACCGCGTCAAGGAATTTGAGGAGGCTTTCATTGCTACCCTAGAGTTTGCCAGTGCTTTAGCAAAAACCGTGCCTGCTACGCTTGCAACCAAGTTAAAAGTATCCTCCAGCCTCCTCGCATCGTGTAGAACCCTTGTAGAGAATAACATCAAGAAAAAAATGCAGCTAGTTATTGAAGCTTGGGAAATGTTACAAAATATAGCTTCCTTTTGAAAGAGGGCAAATGATTTGCACGAACATTTGCAGACGAATATAAAAAATGATCAACATTTCTATGAACAAATGCTGACCCGTTTTGCCAACCATGCCATCAACAACTCGGATCTGAAAAGAAGACAAGAGGATCTCCCCTCCCCAAAGCGGATCAAAAAATTAAAAGCATGTTGGCAAAAGAAAGTTAAGAATCTGCAGCTCATTGTCGAATCATGTGAACAAGCCATATCAGAAAAAGAAGAATTATTCAGAAACATGACCCAAATAGACTTAGCCGGAAGTACCAACAAGGTTCAAGATCCAAACTTAGTCCTCAAATCCTTGTCAATGACCAAAGAAGCCTTCGATGAACAACTTGATATTTTAAAGGGGTTGTCTTTAGAAAAAACTTACGGGATCCTTGAATATTGGGTAGATTAGATCGAGAACTGGGTACTGGACTATGCAGCACACAATGAAGAAATTGAACAGGCTGTGCATAGTATTTCTGTGGATATAAGGAAATTAGAAAACAAGCTTTTCGACATAGAAATCCAGGATGAAATCAATGTGGCCGCCATGAGAAACTACATTGAATAATGGTTCCAACAGAGAATAGACAACCTCGTCGAGGAAGGACAACAACCGGTTGGCATGATTCCAACGACCGTGGACAACAACACCAAAAACGCATCGGCTTCATAGTAAGTCTATACTGATGTCATCTTGTTTTCTTTATCATCCAGTTATTCTACCTCTTTAAATATAAATCTCTATCCAAAGGCTCATAACCTCCAATTTCTTCTTTTCAGGTCTTCCTCTCTACAGTCACGCAGTTCTTCTTTCTACAATTCTAATTCTTGTACTTATTTCTTTTTATGGTCCGCGGGAGCCCCAATCCCAAATGCATTTAAATTTTCAGACATATGGAACAAATTCCAAAAATATGTAAGACATTATTAATTTTTGATAAATTTCCAAAAAAACTATGTTTGTTATATTTGAATGTTTAATGTGTATTTTATATGGAACAGATTCAGATATATGTAACAAACAATATTAATTTTGATAAATTTCAAAAAAACTATGGTGGATATATTTAAATGTTTACTATGTGTGTTTAGTAATCCTTTTTTCATATTTGATAAATTTCAAAGAAAACTATATTGGATCTATTATATTTGTCATCCTGTACAGGGATACCACATATACTTCAACTTGAGTTTATTCATATTCCAAGAGTTTATTCATATTCCAACCTAGCAGAGAGACTAGGCTGCCATGCACCAGTGGTTATAATAATATTCAACTTGTAATAGAATTTAATGATGACTAACCATAAAAGTCTTTAATACTCTGCATGCTTGGGTGTGGGTTGTTACAGCATACACCCAAAATCCAATCATTAAATGCTAGGCGATCGGATAGTACCCATTGCTCCCAAATTTGATAGGTTTCTTAGACCTGGCCCCATGTCGTGGGCTCTTCTCTTCCTACGAGAAATAATCACGTGTCGGAGGTACTATTAATATTTCAATGGCAGACAGCAGCGTAACTATTTGATTTTAGGGTTTCGTGTCACAATGGCATTCTCTTTTCCCATGTACAACAACACTCTAATCAATGAAACATATATATCCTTTTGTCGTTACCAAATCACCTTTTGTCCTTACCAAATCACCTACCAACAAATGACGAATTCAATTAATCGAACATACATTATTAAATTAATAACAAAGGTAATTTAACAAATAAAAAAACATATATTCTTTTCACACAGGTAAATTAACTAATAAAAAAACATATATTATTTTCCGTCAGTAGCACTAAATTGTTAATCAAGATAGGAGATATTAACCAATCGATGGAACTTAGTAAGTCAATATACTTAAATTAATCAATCAACGTAAGAAACAAAAGCAAGTTAATATTCTTAAATTAATTAATAAAATAAGCACAATATAGATATAAGAAATTATTAGAATAATAAAAAACAATCTAGTTTTACCCCTCTTTTAATACAATGCTTCTACCTTCTTTTACATATTTAATGTTTTTTTAATAAAATGTAATACAATATTTAAAAATCTCTTTTAATACATTAAAAAAAAATCTAAGAGGTTAAACCTATACAATTATATAGGTTAATAAATTAAATAGTGTCTTAAGAAAGTATTCGATTTCATTAT
The DNA here is from genome assembly GCA_000966675.3 of Picea glauca. Classification (NCBI taxonomy): domain Eukaryota; kingdom Viridiplantae; phylum Streptophyta; class Pinopsida; order Pinales; family Pinaceae; genus Picea; species Picea glauca. The sequence continues at coordinate 8,475 of JZKD02S2083332.1, read as the reverse complement.
AAGAAACTTCCACTACATTAACAAATACTCAACTTTTATTATAAATATGCTCTTACATTACAAGAAAGTTTCCAATTTTATTATAAGATTCCCTTATATTTTATCTTTTCTATATTTAATGATTTAAAAATACAACTTTTCTTTGTGGTCATATGTGGACTAATATTTATATATGGTTCTTATAATTATAAGTGATTTAACCTCACGGAATGACAAAATTAACCATAGGGATTTTAAACTAATTTAACTTTCATTAGTGTTTAACTATTCACGTGTAGGGAGATGGGTTCCAAGAGATTTTTGAATCATTAAACATTATATTTTGAGATGTGAAATATAATCTTGAAAAGAACATAGATAAACGAGCATAATTAACTAATAAACGTACATTAATGTAATATAGGTGTGGGAAGCAATATCGAGACATTTCATTATAAATAATCCTTCTTGTAACATGTATAAAGAATAACCAATCCATAGGGAGCATTATGTGGCACCTCATCTCTTATGAATATAATGCATTAAGTCTTTTTAATACACTAATTAATATGATCTAAAAGGTTAAACCTTGTTTATATTTATATGTACAAATGACTCTTATCAAGTTTATAGGCTTATTCGATGAAAGAGTCCAATTAGATATTTTTCATTGAAATGGAAAATCAATGAAAGGATCGAAGTACACATTTTCATTGAAATGGAAAACCTATCATATACAAGGTAAGATATTTTTTTATTGCTTTAATGTAAAGTAATCTAAATTAATGAATGTAAATGCAAATGGGTTGGATGGAGAGAATGAAATACAATAAATGTAAGATGTAAAATGCAACTACATTGGGTTAAGGAATTAGGGTTTTGGACTAATCCAGGTCATTGGGTTATGGTTTTGGATGTCGTTGGCTCCTATATGTATTTTGTATTTGTAAACATTGTAACACAATGAATGAATATATAATATGTTGGTTTTCCAGGGGAAAAATCTCCGTGTAATGTTTGTATTTTCCATTGTATCTTTTCTGTTCTTTTCTGAATATCTGTTTACACTAGATATTGTACAAGGTTAGAATTTACAAAGCCTTGATAGCGAAATTGATAATAGTAAGAATTGTTCCATTTATTTTTATTATAAAAAATGAACTTGAATAAAATCCTACCAACTTCGTTCTAAAGGGGAATGATGAGATTGCTAAGAACATTTTCATGTCACACTACCAATTAGTAACTAGGATGATATAAAACATACACATGCATATGACAATAGGAAGAATAGTCCACCAACTAAAGCATATACATAATTAGAGATTTTGAGCAATCAAGAAGAGTCTCCAAGAACCAAGTAACCCCTCTATTTCATATTAGGTGCTAGCAAGGATAATATAACACAAGAAGAGTAATAAAGGCTATAATGTACACACCTATAAGAACCAAGAGAACTAATAAAGGAGAGATGAGTCTTGAGATCAAACATAGGTCTATAAAAGTCTTGTGACACTAGCTAAGACCGATATCTTTATTAACAAGTGAAGATTGATTAAAATGCCAAAAGGAGAACCCCATAATACATATTTCTTCTTGTAAGGTCTTCTTGATCAGAAAGTGATCCGGATTTATGAGCAGAACAAAATGAAAAAACAGATTTATAATATTAACACAGAGACACAATGAATAATAACAGAGATACAATTTTTTTTTACTTCTATTAAATAAGAAAAATGTTGAAACTGTAAAATGCAGACTGAAAACAAGCTTGCTAGAATGATGGCAACTTATCTCTGAGAAGAGATGTGATGGCTACGCTCATTTGCAAGAAGATGAGTACAATGAGGATCTGAAGGCCTTTTTACAATAAACATGAATGACAAAACCCTAGATGTCCAAAAACCTAACCCTAGGAGATGAAGCACCAAAAGTCACGTGGGCCCTGTTGGGGTAAGTTAGTACATCAACTTCCCTAGGTCATAACTTTTGCATACAATCTTTGATTTGAGTGCACGATAGCTTGTTGGAAAGGTCTTGATGAGGAGCTTCATTTAGGAAGCAATGGTCTCCATTGCTTTGAGTTCTCCCATTAGATGAGGAAATTTATGTTGAATTTGGCCTCGGGTGAGCCACTTGGCTTGGTGTAGGAGCTTCCTTGCTTTGAGAACCCGATAAAGATGGATCCTTTGCCGACGAATGCCCTTGACCTATGTGTCCATGATCTGATTAGTGGATGCTTGTTCCATGCAATTAGGGTTGATCTCTGTTGGTGTCAATTGTTATTCTATCTATGAGGTGTCCAATACTGGTGGAAAATAAGGTTGAAGGAAGTCCGCATTGAACACTGGGTGCAAGACAAGTGTAATATTCCAGATATAAAAAGCATGCAGAACATAAATAAAATGCTAGAAATGGCAGATAAACAACAATATATCCATAACAACACCACAATAACACTGAAATGATATCAAAATAACACTAGAAAGAGCACTTTGATTATGAGAGCAATGTTCATGGGCCTCTTCAAGGGGGAAACCTCCAGTCGATCAGAGCTCTATTACAATAATATCTAAGCTAGGGTTCTCATACCCTCGACTCCTGTTTATACTAAATATGTCTATCAATAGAACCATCTAGAGGAAGATCCTTCTAGAAGCAGAAGCTTCTATTAGGTCTTCTTACATTCAACTTATTCTACTTTATTGCAAGGCCTTATTAATATTGACCTTTATTACATCAGAATACATTGTTCTACCTATGTGAGGGGTTAGGTCCCTAACAACAAGGAAGGGGGGAATGTTGAGCTCAAAAGCATTGTCACGCACAACCTTGGTGATGGTTTAAGGTCCATAACAGAGTGGATGAAGCTTCCGATGAGGCCCTATAAGGAATTCTTTCTGTAAATGTAGCCAAACTTTGTCTCCCACCTGAAACTGGTGTGGCACCTGGTGTTGATTATGGCGTTGCTTGTACTTGGAATTAGACTTCTGCAAAATATCCTGAACCTATTGGAGGATGTGATGGATCCGTTCAATGAACCATGTGGCTTTGTCAGTTTGTGTTGGAGCATGTGATGAGTCTGCATGGGTGGCCACAAGGGGTAGTGAAACATCCATGGGACCCAATGGTTGAAATCCCAACCCAACCTAAAAGGGGTTGTGGCCAGTTGAGATATGCATGGCTCTATTGTATCTATGTTGAACATAGGGAAGAATCTCATGCCATGTGTGGGGGTGCTTGGAATTGTACATGCATAGGACATGCATGATCATCCAGTTGACGACATCGGTTTGGCCATCCGTCGATGGTGGAAGGTAGTGGATTTGGTGAGCTTGGTTTCCACCAATGACCAACGGCTCGACCAGAATGTGATGAGGAACCGACTGTCCCGATCTAAGATAATGGTTTGTGGGATCCCAAAGTGTACCTACAGTCGTTCAAAGAAGAGCTTGACAGTGGCCTCCACCGTGATGCTCTTCTTGCAGGTGGCCATAATCGCCATCTTGGAAAAGATATCCACAACCACAAAAACACAATCATTTCCCCACTTGGTGGATGGCATCCTCGACATGTAGTCCATTGAGATGGATTCTCAGGGCTTATTAGGACTAGGTAGAGGAGTGTACATGCATTTTTTCTTAGTGGATGATTTGGCAATAGCATAGGTAGTGCAGGACCGAATATACTTGCTGACATCTTGTCGAATTTTTGGCCAGTGGGAATGTTGTTGCAACATTGTCACTATCTTTTCCACACCGAAGTGTCCTACCACTTGACTGTAGTGGGATTCCCAAAACAGTTTCGCTTGCTCGCTTGATGGAACACAGAGATGGCCTAGATGGCATAACAACCTGTCCTGAAGATGTAAATTAGTGACAGTTGTGTTTGCGCCCAACATCTAGTAGGTGTTGGCAAATTCAACATCTGTCTCATAGAGGTGAGGCCATCTAGAGTTCTCATGGCTGCAAGATTCTAGCACCGTGGTGAGTGTTGCGAATCGAGGTCGGCTGAGGCAATCAACGACTCAGTTAGTACTTCCTATTTTATAATTGATGTTGAGGTGGAATTGCTGTAAATATGTGGACCACTTCTGATGGAAGTCATTCTGTAATTTTCCTTGAGTTTGCATGAACTGCAATGGCTTATGATCATTGTGGATGACTGTCTCCTTCTCGAGAATGTAATGCCTCCACTGGCGGCATGATTGAAAAATGGAGTACATTTCTTTGTCGTAAGTGGGTTACTTACGAATGACATCTGATAGTGTTTCACTATTATAGACCACGGGGTGGCCGTGTTAAGTGAGGACTATGCCCACAACATAGTCTGAAGCATTTGTCTCCATCTCAAAGGGTTGTTGCAGTTTAGGTAATGAAATCATGGGGGATGAGCACAAGCACTGCTTTAGATAATCGAACTCTTGTTGTTGGGACATTCCCCACACAAATTTTTCCTTACCACCCAACCTGGTTACTTGGCTGAGGGCCCATGTAATATGGGAGAGTCCCAACACGAACCTGCAATAGAAATTGGCAAGGCCTAAGAAGATCTCAAGCTCAATGAGAGTGGTTGGGGTTGGCTAGTCACAGATGAATTCGATATTGGTTGGATCCACATGCACACCATGTGCATCGACAATGTATCCTAGGTACTAGACCTTGTCCATGCCAAAGGAGCATTTTTCCAAGTTGGCATATAGCTTGTGCTGCCGCAGAGTGTGTAGAACCTGATGAATATGCTGCAAGTGTTCCACCCAAGTCTTGTTGTAGATGAGGATGTCATCCAGATACACCACTATAAAATAATTAGTTAAAGGCTACAATATATCATCCATCATCTGTTGGATTATTGAGAGGGGGGTGAATTGTTGAAATAATGTAACTGCGAAGAGCATTCTTATTATTATTAGATTAAATCCCCATTGCAGATTAATCATGTCATTATTATTATTATTGTTATTGGATTAATCCCCATTGTGGATTAATCATGTCGTTAATTGTATAAGGACCAAATCCCCTTTTGCNCTTATGATGCTCTTATCTATTGAAATGCAAAGAACTATAATAATGGCATAAACATTAACATGGTATCAGAGCCAACCTAAAGGAAGCACAATTTGCAAGAGGAAAAACGTCATTGCTGCAGCACCTGCAAATTAGGGTTTTGAAAAAGTATCTCTTTTTCAGCGCCCTAAATACCTAGAAAGTTGCGCCCTCCCCCCAGGATCAATTTGGCACCTAGAGCACACCTTTTTAGTGGCTGGATCTCCTGGAAAGTGAAATCCTAGTTTCACAAAAGTACCAGAAGTACCAGAAAACCAGTACCAGAAGTACCAGAAGCACCAGTCCAGAAATCCGCAGATCAGATTTGACGGGGTAAAAATTTGATTTTCTCAGATCCGAGGACACCAGGCTACTCGCCTCAGCCAAGCGCACCTCCTGGTAAGGTCAAAATTTGGTTTTGAGCATTTTCAATTTTTGGTTATTTTTGTTGCCTCAAGTACAAAATGTTTGCAAACACAAAGCTTGTTGAGAAACTAGAAGGCATAGACAATTTCCGTGCCTGGAAGTATAGGATTGGTCTGATCCTTGCAGAGAATGACCTAGCAAGATTTATCAAAGAAGAAGTGGAGGAACCTGAAGATGCCGTAGNAGAAGAGTGGCACATCTCTTGGGGAGGACTATCTATATTGGTTTGAGTTATCTCTTGAACATTGTATAAGTTATTTATGATAAGGAAGTTTTTGCTGGGTTTTCTTCCCCTAGAGAGTTTCCCAAGATAGATGTTGTGTCTCTTGTGAATGTGTATTTCTCAGTGATCTTGTTCTTATATTGCTCTTATCTATTGAAATGCAAAGAACTATAATAATGGCATAAACATTAACATGGAATCAAAGCCAACCTGAAGAAAGCACAATTTGCAAGAGGAAAAACGTCACTGTTGAAGCACCTGCAAATTAGGGTTTTGCAAAAGTAACTCTTTTCATCTCCCTAAACATCTAGAAAGTTGCGCCCTCCCCCCAGGATCAATTTGGCACCTAGAGCGCACCTTTTCAGTGGCTGGATCTCCCGAAAAGTGAAACCCTAGTTTCACAAAAGTACCAGAAGTACCAGAAAATCAGTACCAGAAGTACCAGAAGCACCAGTCCAGAAATCCGCAGATCAGATTTGACGGGGTAAAAATTGGATTTTCTCAGATCCAAGGACACCAGGCTACTACTCTCAGCCAAGCGCACCTCCTGGTAAAGTCAAAATTTAATTTTAAGCATTTTCAATTTTTGGTTATTTTCGTTGCCTCAAGTACAAGATGTCTGCAAGCACAAAGCTTGTTGAGAAATTAAAAGGCATAGACAACTTTCGTGCCTGGAAGTATAGGATCGGTCTGATCCTTGCAGAGAATGACCTAGCAAGATTCATCAAAGAAGAAGTGGAGGAACCTAAAGATGCCGCAGAGAAAGCAAAGCATCAGAAGGACTCAATCAGGGCTCAAAGAATCATTGCAGATTCAATCAAAGACCACCTGATCCCGTATGTATCGTCCAAGAAAACTCCGAAGGAGATGTTTGATGCTCTAAGCAAACTATATGAAGAAAAGAACATCAATCGAAAGATGAATCTAAGAACTCAATTGAAGAATACCAAGATGCAAAAAGGAGAAATGATTCAAGAATATTTCTCCCGAATCTCAAAAATAAAAGAACAGTTGAAAGCGATTGGAGACACCATCGACGAAGACGAATTTGTAATAACAACCCTAAATGGTCTCGCAAGACCTTGGGATGCTTTCATCCAATCAGTGTGTGGCAGAAAGGAGAAACTACAGTTTGAGAGCCTATGCGAAGAATGCACCCAAGAAGAGACAAGGGTAGCCAACCGTGAAGCACTACTAGCAAGGGACGATGATCAAG
>JZKD02S2083320.1:36126-46780 GCA_000966675.3 Picea glauca | reverse complement strand
CACTGCTTGGTCTGGAAATTAAAGTCTCTAAAATTCCACATCAAAAAATGGGCACACCATTACAGACAACACAACCATACTAGACTTATAGAACTGGAGCACAATATTTAGATCGTTCTCCTTGAAGACAAGTCAGTTGGGGGACACCGAGATAGGATCCTCTCCTTACAACACCTAGAGACTGGAAGAAATAAATTCTCCTTGCAGATGAAGCCCGATCGAGACAACATAACATAGCAACTTGGATTAAATGTGGCGATCTTAACACACAATTTTTTCACTGTTTTGCGAGCTCCAGACAAAATAATAAGCATAGATGATTTGGGGTTTATACACATGGGACAGTCATCTCTAAAGACTGCGACCACTACACACTTCAAATCATTTTATGAGGTGTCTACACTCATTTGTCCACAAGACTCTGTATCCATTTCCAGACTCTTCCCATAATTAGTCACAGTGGAAGAAAAAAACTTATTGGACAGTCCATGCACACTTTAGGAGGTTTTTTGGGCTCTAAATTCCTTTAATAAAGATATAAGTCTATGCCCCGACAGTTGGACTATAGAATTTTTTCTACACTTCTTTGACTTGGTTGGGATCAACCTGCTGGACCTTGTGGAAGAATCCAAACTCAGAGGAAAAATCACAGGCACACTAAACTCGACATTCCTAACACTCATCCCCAAAGAAAACAATCCATCCACCTTTGGGGACTTCAAAATGACTGCATTATGCAATCTTTGCTACAAACTGATCACAAAAATCATTGCAAACATGATCAAGCCCATCCTCTCAAGGACACTTTTAGGTGAAAAAATGGTATTTTTAAAAGGAAGATAGATCTTAGATGCCATTGGCACTACACAAGAGTGCCTACACAACATCAAGGAAAAAAATCAAAGGCACTCATTCTGAAGTTAGACCTGAAAAAAGCCTTTGATTGCATATATTGGGATTTCCTTAGACTAATCCTGACTCAATCTGGCTTCAATATTTCCTCAATTAGGTGGATCATGTGCAGTGTGACAACTGCAATTTTTCTGTCCTGGTGAATGGAAAAACTTCCCCTTTCTTTTGTAGTGGTAGAGGCTTAAGGCAGGGTTGTCCATTCTCCCCATTATTGTTCATACTGGTCATGGAAGGCCTATCACTACTTCTAAAAAATAGTCAATCTGAAGGGAAGATTTATGGGATAAAAGTTTCTAGAGTTGTCAGGATTTTACACCTACTGTTCATCGATGATGTACTTATCATGACCAATGGCTCAATTCAGGAATGGATGGAAATCAAATATATACTAAAGACCTTTTGCAATGCCTCAAGACTTTTGATAAATTTTGACAAAACAACCTTCCATTCTACCAATCTTCAATACCAAACACTCTCCCTACTAAAATATCTACTCGCTCACAAATTTGTACACCTCTCCGAAGGTTTCAAATACCTTGACTACTTAAAAACTAAATCACTCAAGCCTACCAATTGGAATTGGCTCATCGCCAAAGTCGAGAAAAGAATCGATCATTGGTGTAACCGGTGGCTATCCTTAGGAGGTCGTTTCACCCTTATCAAAGAGGTCTTAGAAGGTCAACCCACTTTTTGGATGGCACTAGTGGCCATACCTTCCACTATGCTCGACAAGCTAAGGAAGTTGTCTTTCAATTTCTTCTAGTTGGGCTGCACGGATCACAATCGCTAACACCTTTGCAATTGGGAAACATTAGCAAAACCCGAAAAAAATGGCGGTTGGGGGATCATGAAACTCTCCCACTCCAATCAAGCAATGGTGGCAAACACTCTTTGGCATTTTTTAGCACAAAAAGGTATCTTTCACTCAGTCATAAAGGATAAGTAACTTCCACATGTCTCGGTGGACTCCTGGCTCAGAACAACTACGCCCTTTACAAGATCGACCTCACCACTTTGGATAAACCTTACAAAATCTGTGAGCTAGATATCCCAATTGCTATGTTGGAACCCGGGATCTGAGCACTCCATCATCCTTGGCAAGGAACATATCACTGGGATGGAACATGACTCTTACCTCTCCCCACAACTGATCTCCTCCATTAATTCAAAAAATGCTAGGTACCCATTTCAAGCGATTGGGGAAAACATAACCGATTTTCTCTTAAACGACTGGAAATCTAGCCATGAAATTGGACTAGTTGTAAAATTAGCTCCTGAATGGAACAATTATTGTCGGCACCTCTTGAGCACGAGAATCCAACTCCAAGAAAAATATGACCAATCGATGTGGACGGGGTCGACCACTTGGGTATCCTGACAACAAAAATTGTATACAAAGAGATCACAAACCACACTTGGAATAACACAGTCGATGGCTGGAGGCATAGTTTCTAGAACTAGAATTTAGCACTCAAGCTAAAACTCTTCACTTGGATCACGCTCGAAATCAAGATCAATACCTGGGACATCCTCCAAAAAAAGGCATGGGTCGGCCCCAACATCTGCCACCTCTGCAACAAAAAAGAAGAATATGTTCAACACATATTCATCAACTGTGCCTTCATCCGATTAGTCCGGGACATCATTTCTGCAGCTCTCAATTTAAATACCATCTGAGACAGGCACACATTAGCATACTTATACAAAAAACTGGTAAAAAATCACCCACCACTCACTAAAACTCCTTCCCATGGTCTACTGGTATGTGTGGCTTGATAGAAATAATTTTATTTTTGAAAATAGACCTCCATCAGCTAGTATAATGGCTTTTAAATTGCTTGTCCTGCACAATTCCTGGACAACCATTCACCCAAGAATAGAGTAAAAAAAAACCAAGAACAAGATCCTTACCCTGGAGGAGACTCCCACGGGTTGGTTCGATGGAGAAACACAGTTAAATGATATGAAGAGTGGTGCAGGGGGTGTGGTATATATCTTACCAAACACTCTTTGCAGATGGAATTTTAATTGCAGATAGGGCACCAACACCAAGGCAAAATTATTGGGCACCTCAGCCACTCTCGATATGGCCTCCATACTAAATATAGATACACTTCTTTTGTATGGGGATTCCCGCATTGTCATAGACTGGCTGAAAAACAAGGGAAAGCTACAAGTCACCACCTCTCTTGGAATGGAAGGATAGGATCATTCAACTACAATCAAATTTCAACAAGCTCAACTTAAAACATATATACCATGAAAACAACAAGGAAGTCGACATACTCTCCAAGGCTACACTCAAGAAAAAAGTCGGAATCATCACCTTCAATCTCTGGGTGGACGGACACGAGGGCCCCTTCCATGTTCTAAGATTATTTTAGGATGAGCGCCAACTACAAATCAGGGATTTGATTAGTCATTTGATATCCTCCTTTGCAGAGCACAAATTCAAAGCATTATCCCGAACTTCCTCACCTCTTTGCCTCGTAGGACCATCAAAACTTTTTTCTTACACTTCCACATTCTGGTAAAATTATTGTTGGCCGACAACACTAGATTGAATACGATCAACATGGATTGTAGGTCTTTTCTTTTGGTTTTGTTTATCTAGGAATGTAACCTCTCAAGTAGAGAACAAAAACTATACTCTAATATAATTGTGAATTTTTTTTGTGGAAAATCTACATTTACCATAAAACAAATGTTTCAAGGCAATCTACATTTACCATAAAACAAATGTTTCAAGGCAATGTTTCAAAGCAAAATCAATCCTTTGATTCTCATATCTCCACCCCACTCTTTCCTGCCAGACCACAATCCTAGGCGATACAATGTCCTTCATGAGTGTCAGAATATAAATACCTTAAAGAAGTTAACATGGGAATCGAACCAAGAATCACCTCAAAATTTCTTTAGCTTTTCATGTCATTATAAATACCTCAGCCGATTGTTGATAACATTTCTAGCTAAACATAGGCATGACACTATGCTGATAACTTGATGCAACATACCTAAACTCAAGTGTATGAAACTATTTTAAAATGGGTATTCAACCAATTTAATGAAGATCTTCACGCTTACAAATTAGATAACCAACTACAACAACCAACACATTCAAATGTAACATTTCATCGATGATGTAAGATATTTACAAAGAAATGTGGATGATTGGACTTGTTAAGTGTCATATATTTTATCTTGCAATCTACAAGATGAGAGAACGAGATGAGACTTGTTATAGCAATGAATTTGAATTTTAGTAGTACATAACCATAGTGGAAGTTGTCAAGAAGGAAAATTTCATATCTGTTCTAAGACTTAGAAAAGGAAGCTTACATAACAATGCACATAATCATAGTGAGATGATTAATTTATCTAACAATGCACATAGCCATAGTGAGATCATTAATTAAATAGATAAAGTGCACACTCGTTATTTGATATGTGGACATTGGAGAAAGTTTATAACAAGAAATGATGGAAAGAGTATTAATTTTAGTTTGATGGAAGAAATGATGGAGGAGAATAATGTCATCGAAAGATTAAGGAGAGGAAGACGAAAAAAACACTTCACATTCCCACAAAAGCACCAAGGGTTTATGCCTTAAAACATATTAAAGTATTTTTGTTTTGGTTAATGTGTTTTATAGTCTAAATAAGAGCAATTCTAGAAACATATATAGGGAAATAATTTATGAGGTACCAAGTGAGGCAGCGACAACAAGGATTTTGGCGGTGGTGAAAGGGTATGGAGGATGTTGTGGTAGAGTATTGTAAATTTGGTCCTTTGGGAACTTAAAGATGTATCAGTGTGCATTGGTTTTCAGAGAAGCATTGCGCGATTGGTCATGTGAGGGGAGGCGGTAAGATAAATTCACTAACTCTTTGCCATTGCAGACGTCTTCTATGTCTTAGACGAATTTTAACACCATCTGCATGCTATCGTGAAATAAATCACCTCCCCAAGTTTGGATTTATTTCCCTCCTATTTTATTTACCTGATCAATTATTTCCTTAGATGATCACAAATAATTTGTATTTACATTAAAATGTCTTTTATGTTGTTATCAGGGTATCCCACACAAGATCCTAGTCCCCAATAATTCTATTTTTCTAGCAACCATGTTTTCCACCTGCCTTTTACACGTATGCACTGACTACTTACAATAGGCACGGAGGCACTGACTACAAGTTACAATAGTGACCAACAAGGCTTAACACATGGTTGGATGTTGTCATCTATAACTATATTACCTTGCCATACAAATGTATGTAATATTATTCATATGGTTGGATGTTGTCATCTATAATTATATTACCATGCCATACAAATGGATGTAGTATTCTTCATCATCGACGCTACCTTGTCATACAAATGGATGTAATATTCTTCATCGTTGACATGTTTTCATGTTTTCAATAACTAAATTTCAATTATCCAAATAAATGTATCATCACTTTTCACATTGTGTAGGCATGTTGAAGTAGGGATTCCTTGGGTGCTTAATCACAAGCGACTGTATGGATTCATAATTGTATCATTTCAACCAAGATTGTTTCCAATACTATTGTTATACACTCTATCTTTTGTTCGATGTTCCTTCCCCTATACTCTGGTTTGATTGTTATACGCTCTACCTTTTGTTCGACATTCCCTTCCCCCACTTCGGGGGTACACTAGTAAGGAACACTATTGTTATGTGTGAAACTTAGCATTCCACAATACCCCACAATTAAAATGTCTGACAAGGACACCTAGTTGGAATTGCATATTGGTATATCAATTGAGTTGCAATTTTTTTTGTAAGGATGAAATTTAAAATACTAAACTCACAATCAACCCTGATACTATGGGATATGTATTCATATGGTGAAGAACTTTGACATTACTAGTAACCATTTAATCTTGACTCTAGGTTGAAAATAATTAAATTTTCCATACAAACTTTTCTCAAGTTTTTTTTCCTTATAAAATATATATGAACAAAAAAAATATGCCTCTTATATTGAAAGGTAGGTTTACATGTTCAAACTTGTCAACGTCATTGTACCTTATAACAAAATAATTATATATAAATAATATAACAACTTATAACATAATACGTTCACACTTTATAATGATTCTACTAAACACAGACTTCTCACCAAAAAAATATGCATTAAAAAACTATGGATGGAATGCACTGCCACCTATTAGAACAAATTGCTTCTCACCAAAAAATAGGCATTAAAAAAATATGGATGGAATGGGATGGGAAAGGAAATGGTCCAATCATGAAACTGTAGTGATTTTACTAAACACTCAAACCTATGAAAACAAATTGTTTCTCACAAAAAACTAGGCATCAAAAAACTATGGATGGAATGGGATGGGAAAGGATATAGGAAAGAGTTAAATCATGAAAAAATTAGGCACCAAAAAACAATAGATGGAATTGGATGGGATAGGAAAAAGGAAACAATCCAATTACTCACTTTCTCACTATCTCCAAAAACTAAAATGAGATATTAAATTTGATTTAATTTTATATGTTCAATGTCTCCTTTTTGTAAGCTAGCTTTCATTTTTATATTATGCAAAAAAAAATTACAATCAACACATCCCGTGGTGTGACATTGAGGAAAATGGGCCATAGGGTGTGGAAAAACATGTCACCATACTGTTTTATAAGTTTAATAACTATTTTTATTACTATTCTATTGTTATCTATCTACCTATACATAGAGATTATTAGTGTTTGGATTGTCTGAAGATTATGAACAGTAACAACACAAAAACTTACAATAACATGCATAACTCAAGATGACATTGCTCTGGTGGGCATAGGGAAGTGGCTCCTTGAATTACCTATTGCTGTTGATTTTCTCCCTGATATGTCTTATCATATACCTCAATTGTATTTGAGGGGCCTCCTCTTGATTTTTGTTGACTTACTTTCCCCTTCATATATGTTCCCCCTTTCACCTGATTGGTCGAGGCATGCAACTTGACTCCAAATACACATTTCCTCAATGCTTCAAACTTATTTTCTAGAATGTTTATTCCCATGTACATTGATCCATCTTGGATAGGATCTATTGTTTCGAAGTGCCATGTTCCTCCATAACTTGAGCCATAAGTGATTTGACAATCTAATACATTTCTATCATCTTATACATTTTTATGTTCATAGATCTTGAAAATATAGGGTCCTCTACCCATCCAATTAGCTTTGCCTCAATTTATTCCTTGGTCATTCCCTATTTCCTTTGGTGATTAATTTGTTCAAGTTTTTCCATCTCCTCCTTGGTCTTGGGGTTGAATTTGGAGTGGCATAACTACTCTGCTTTGCATGCTTCTTTCTGTACCCTCATCATATGATTTATTTTCTTGTTTTGTCTGGATGTGCCAGAATTCGGGACCCTTTTACCTTTGGTGTCTGAGACCTCAGGATTCTTAGGGAGGTTATTTCCTCAATTCACTATATGGGGAACATGCTGATGCTTTTGAGAACTGGAGAAAAGAATACTAACACATAAATATCTTCCCTTTAAAGAGAGTTGGGTTGATATAAAGGGACTATGCAAAGGAAAATATGAAAGCGACAACAAAGGAGGGCTCAATGAGGAAAGAGAGGTCAAGGCCTAGGCCCTCTAAACCAAAGTATGAACATTGGAAGAGTGAGGGAAAACAACTAGGAAAACCACTCTGCCAAGCTAAGATATTGGCTCCTTCTTAGATAGAGTTCTCATAGAGAAGGAATCTATGTCTCTAGGATCGAACAATCCGCCAAAGATTAATACCCCCAATAATGAAATCTACAATGCAAAAAAAACGAATAACAAAGGATAAAATAACCACCCATGATAGAGTTATGATGGGAATATTTCCAAGTCTCTATCTAGAGGACCAAGCAATGCACAAACTAAATTTTTCCTCCAATATTAACTTCCTCATATTCCTTCCTATGACTAATGCATGTATTGACTTCCTCATATTCCTTCCTATGACTAATGCAAGTCTTGAGTTCCCTCTTAGAATCATAATGCCTCACTTGATATGAGGGGATATATTGATGTAGGATCATCGTCAGCAGCAAGCAATCATGGAGGCGAAAGACAACAGGGATGAGCACCATCACATTTTTGGCACATGTTGAAAATGTTTGAAATATTTTGAAAGATTGGATGCACAGACTTTAATGAAATAGTTAAGAAGGTGTACTTCCATATTGTAAATAGATCTTGAGCGATATGCTCTCATCTGCAGAATGTAGAGGCATTTATACATAGTTAATGAAAGTAGGTAGATTTAAATTATAGATTAGATAGTTTTAGGAGCTGGAGGGAAAATGACTATAGACACCCTCACCTTTGTATCATTGTATCAATAAGAGATTGTAGGATAAAGCACATTAGCATAGAGAAGAAACATAGAGTAGCAGAGAAGAATCCATGTATAGAAGTTCTGAGATTAATATATGAAGCTTTGATTCAGACTCATGGTGTTCTAATACTTTCTGTGTATACATGTTGAATGCTATGCTTATGGTTGTTTTACTCTTTCTGTTTTGCATCTGCTATTATGCTATGTATGTACAATTTCATGTTAAGTGTTTGAAGTCTGAGAGAGTAAGGGAATGAGTTTTAATTGTTTCTCTTCTTGAGTAAGAGTTCCTGTAGGGAGTGCAGTGAAGTGTCCGCAAGGAGTGCGTTGACAGGTTCAGAGTTTATCTCTGAAAACTCAAGAGAGATATCGTTGTTTCATTTTCCATAGAAGTGCAAGTCAGGCACAGAAGCCGTGCAAGGTGTGTGCAGGCTGGTTGGAAGTTCATAACTTATCAACCAAGGAGAGGATTGAAGAAGTGCCGGAAGGAGGGCGTGCAAAAATCTCCTAAGAAATTTGAGTTGGGAAAGGAAGCTCAGGAGGATTTGCACCTTCAAGGTGTTCAAGAGGAGGCTGGTAACTTTAGTCACCATGTAGAGGACAGGTTCAAGAGGAGGATCACAGGGTCAATTTAGAACCAGAGGTCTTTGGAGAAGAAGTTTGGACGGTTGGAATTCTCCGAGAAGAATTCCCAAAATAGAGAGAACCGTAGGATCTACAGGAGATGCAAGGTAGATAAGGGGTCACTGATCTTGACTTGTTGGAATGTCATATCATTTAGGAATTTTGGGGCTCTAGAGTATGAATTATAAGTCAAAATACTTGACTGATCAAACCCCCGAAACGCGAAAAGGAGGTATTCGTGTGTGGAAGTAAGGGGAAGCAAGTTTAATTTTTCGGAACTTCGGAGTTCGGGGTTTCGGAAGTTCCGAGGGAAAGAGATCAGGATGTGACAGGGGAGAAAACCTGAAACAAAGAGAAGGAGACACATGGAAGGACATAAGACTTTCTATCAAGGGTCGTGAAAGCAGAGGAGAAGAAATACCATTTCGGTATTTTGGGACTTCAAAGACCGGAAGACAGAGGTGATAGAGCATTCGACCCTTAGCATATCGAACTCTCGGTATGCGAAAGTCTGAAAGGTTTTTAGTAGACGTCATATTGGTATTTCGGGGTTCGAAGGTTCAGAAGCCCGTGGACATAGTGAAAGCGCTATTCGGTGTTGAAAAACCCGAAACGCAAAAGATAAAGGGAAGGATAGGACATTTTCATTTTGGTAAATCGAAAGTCGGAAGTTCGGGACCCTAGGGGTCGAGAGCAGATTTGCATGCCATCGCAACTCCCAAATTCACGAAAGTCGAGAAGCTGAAATTGACATCAGGGAAGGCCAGGTGTTAATATTTCGAGTTCCAGAGGTCAAAGAGGTAAGGTGCCCGATCACGGGATTCAAAAAATCGCGAAATCTAATATCCCGAATTAAAAAAGGAGTTCCTTAAGGTTTGTTGTGGGTTTTGATTTCCCGAAAGGGAAATAAAAGAGCCAATCGAGCTCTCAGGGGCTGAAAAGAAAAGATCCTGTGCGGATTCCAACCTGTGGGTCTGGGGGTCTGCGTCAGTTGTGGTATTAGAGCTCATAAAGATTTCTTTGCTTTCTATAGAAGGGAAAGGAGGAATTTTGCAGCCATGCCACTAAGAAGAAGAAGGGACAGACAATTACCTGACCCACCAGAGGAAAGGGAAATTCCAAGAAGAAGGGACAAACAATTACCTGATCTGGCAAGGGAAAGAGACATGTGTGAACTATGTGCCAGGATTGATGCCATGGAGACAACATAGAGGTGCACAGTTTATGATGGGGACATCAGCGAATCTGAAAGTGAAAATGAAGCCGGAAATGAAGAAGTTGCAGCCGAAGATGCAGCAGAAGAATGCCTATTCAGGGCTGTTGCAAGGATAAGTGCTAGAGAAAAAATGGACATTCCAGTATATGAAGGAAACCTAGATGTTGAAGAGCTTCTAGACTGGATTAGAGCTCTAGATAAATATTTTGACTATGAGGATGTTGAGGAAGACAAGAAGGTTAAACATGCTGTCACAAGACTTAAAGGGCATGCAACATTATGGTGGGATGAACTGCAGGTTGACAGACGCTGCAAAAGCAAGCAGAAAATCAAGAGTTGGGACATAATGGTTGCAAAGATGAAGGCAAAATTCACACCCAAGGATTATCAAATTACTCTGTTTCAGAGAATGCAGAACTTGAGACAGAAATTGATGACAGTGAAAGAATACACTTAAGAGTTCTATAGGATAAACATCAGAGCAGGTCATTGGGAAAGTGATGATGAAAAAGTTTCCAGGTACATAAATGGTC
>JZKD02S2083320.1:0-11996 GCA_000966675.3 Picea glauca | reverse complement strand
TCGCTTGTTCGTTGAAAACTTCTTGTAGGTATAAGGCTTTGGGTCAAAGTGCTCAATGGTGGAACAACATCAAATGATTGGATCGAGGTAGGCTTCTTCCTTGTATTGCACATTATTTTATATAGAACATGTTGGAATTGAGTTGATTTCTGCTGTCATACCTATCTTTTGTGGTTTACCCTTGGCCATAGACATTTTTTCCCTTGTAACAGAATTGGCGACTCCACTGGGGAGAGATATTCCTTCTAAGGGTCGAAGTATTTTTTCTTCTTACATTTCTTGTCATATCACAGTTGGATAGAGTCTGTTCACTTTGGGTCTGAGTTTTCAGCCTTTTAACCTTGCCTAGGCTTGTTCTAAAAGATATACGCCCCTTATGCCCTGACAGTCGTGTGTATACACTTGTTGTCCCACTGCAAGAGGTGTATATACACCCTTTTCTCTTGAACATGAGCGTATACCACTTCCCCCTTTCTTTTTTTCTTGGTTTAGTGACCACTGGGTAGGTTTTGAGGACCACCAAGCCTTCTTGGGTCTCTGTGGTACCTATTGAGATTATCTAGGATGACAGGAAACCTTTTTGGAGTTGAATTGTTGGGTGACATATTTCTCTTTGTTTTCCGTTTTTGATTTTTCCTTGGTAGTTGGGATGTCTACTTAGCAGCTTGATATCCTACTTGAGTGATTACTTTTATACATAGTAGAGGTTGTATATCAAGTCGCTTATCAGTCCATCCATTTTCTTTTTAAATACATTGAAAATACAAAAAAAAAATAGTCATTTTGCATTGGTTGGTATTTTTGTCTTTGAAACTTTATCATTAGCTTAGCACATTTAACGAAAGATTGCATTTTATTTCTGATTTGCAGTATTAAAATTGAATATTGCACTGTTTTATTTAGCATATCATTCACTGAAAAGTTAAAGTTAGGCTTTGCATTATATCTATTTTTATTCTTATGCAGAGTCATAACACCATGAGCTTCATTTCCATACCCTTTTGAGTAATCATGACCAATAGAATTTATGCTTTAAACTAAAATTGATTAGTCACGTTTTTATTTTTTAGGGTGCACAAACTAGCCTAGGATTTAGTGCCTTGGAATAGGATTTTGTGAGTAAAATTCTCCAAGGAAATTAAATCAACTTATGTGTATGAGACATGGAGTTGAGAAATCCATTGTATAATTGGTAATATCAGGAGGCTCTGCTCACACCATATTTACGAGGTCGTGCGAAGTTAGTTGAAGGGATAACCCCTGGATACTCACCTAGCATCAGAGATATTTCTATAGATTTATTCGTATTTGGGGATCTTGCTAGTGCCCATACCTTTGTGAGAGGCGGTACTTTCAAGGTTTCAGGCTTTTCTACCCTATGATCCAGACTTACGACTGTTTTCCTATGCATCGATTATACAATGGTTTATTAGTTTCTTGAATCAGTTTTCTCATAGGTTACTTGCAGGGGTTATTCTTCTTGTATCCTGAGTCAGATAGGGGTTAGACAACACACAACATTTATGGAGGATTACCTCTCTGGGGGGGTCTGAACGACTGGTTGTTAATCCTACGAGGGCCCTTATAACTAATTCTATTACCTCCAAACTTTATCAAGGAGTCTCAGGTCCTTCCTGGACGAGACATACCTTCTCTAGCGAGGGGGGCCACTCAACCACTTTAGCCCATTTGCATGCATATTGGTTGTTTGAATTTTTGGTATGCTCTTTGATTATTAGTTGACCATAGGATTTTGTGCTGGGTTTTTGTTATTATGGATAGTGGAGTTCCCTTCGCTTCCTCGTTTACTACTATCCCCCCCATGACATTCATGGGGGAAAATCTGTCTATTTCTTATAATGGTATGCATAACTATAACACTCAGTCTGCACCTTGGGTCTCTAGCCATTTTTCCGTTGATATGCCTTCCCCTATGAAACTCTCTCCCTGGCCCACATATATGAATCCTAGCATTGGACCCGGGGGCACCATGGCTCCGATGACTACTTCTTCATTTGATATGAGTCGTGTCCCTGTGGGAGGTTGGAACTTTCCTCCCTACGGATCCAATACTAGCTATGCTATGTCAAGAGACAATACTTAGATGGGTGTCTATCCCACTTATTACCCCCTACCCATGTATCTTTCATCCGCCATGTCAGTTCCTCCGAACACTTTTTCCATGACAAGTCTTCAAGTACCCCCAGGTCTTCCGTACGGGGAGAATCAATTTTATAATTCGGGCTACCCTCTTTATGGGACCCCTTCATAAGGGGGCAACATATATCCTCACTCAAATAATCCTTATCCAACCTCGGTCTCTCCACAGACCCCAGTGACGATGCCCGTCCAAACCTCATCAGACCATTTTGGCGTGAACCAACACCTTACTAGGCTAGGGCAAGGGGTACACCAAGATCTTGCCTGGCTTGCAATTTTTCAGAATTAGTCTTTCCCTAGACTGTGGACTCAAATGCCACCATCAATCGCCAACCCAGTCACTATCAGTCATACTGGTGCTCCATCTCCAACCTCTGCTAGTCATGTCAGAGATGAGTCGACTTCTTCTACCAACTATGTCGACAACTTACCCCCAATCTCTACCAATTATGGAAAGGGAACCATTCTTTTTTCCCCGAATCACAACCATGTCACGTCTCCCACTTCTATTCATCATATGTGAGATGACTCTCTGTCCCCTGCTAGTTACATCGAAAAGCCTAGACACCTTAGACGTAAGCCTAAATTCTTTTGCAGGACTTGCGAAGGAAGTCACCTTACTCGTTTGTGTCCAATTACTGTCGAGATATCCGAAGCATGGGGTTCACCCAAGAGCCCTTCAAATTTTGAGGCATCTGTGGTTTCTCTTCACAACACTCCTCCCTTGATTGTCTTGGTGGTTCCACCAACGCGATATTCTCCCAACCTCACCCCCTTTGTTAAAGATGAAGTGTCTCTTGCCCCCACTACTATGCATCCTCTTCAACCTATAATTGAAGAAGTGACCACACTAGTGAAATCTCTGGTCAACCCTACTCTCCCTGAAGAGAACGACACACCTTTCAGCCATGTCATCAACATTCCACACCCTCTCCCTTCTGAACAAGAGAGATTTATTCTTCCACCAAACGCTCTCCCTCCAAGTTCTGATGAGGTTCCTTTTGATGAGGATGACCTAATGGGACATCCCATTCCCCCACCTATGTCTTTTCCATTAAGAGACATTATTCGAACCATCATGGAGACTGTATCCTTCATTAGCACCTTCTCCTTCTTGACTTGGAAAGCCTTGGGTTTTCCCAAGCTATTTCCAGCTATCCACAGGATACTGACTTTCGCTAGAATGTCAGGATGGAAGCCTTGGCCTCCCCCCTTACATGTTGATTAGAATCCCAAATCACGAGTCTTAGTTAATCTCTTTTCTGACTCATTGCTAAAAATTGAAAAGATCGTCGAGTGATTTGTCCCTTTCACACTCGTTAAAATTGGATTTGAAAGATCATGAGTCTTAATTAAGCTCTTTTCTGACTCGCTGTCAAAAATGGAAAAGATCGCCGAGTGAACTTGTATTTTTCACACTCATAAATTGGATTTGAAAAGAAATCTATTTGGCAAAAGTTTACCCCTTTTTCATACCAAATAGACTACAAGATATAAAAAAGGACATTTTTTGGCGTTAAATTGTGATTGCATCTCATGCCCTTGCTTGCAGTATTGAGCCTTTAGCTGGTTCTTGCTTTGCGTTATGAACCATGGACCAAGAAGTTTGCATCCTCAACCAAGCATAGCCTTTTTCTTATCCTTCGCAATTTGAAACCCTATACCTTGGAGGGAACATCACCCTGAGTTTCCATCTCCCACATGCATTTCCTTGCATTGAGCATAGGTACCTTCCACTGCTAGAACTAGTTTTTCTTATTTGCGACACTTGTTCCCTCCTCTGTATCATAGCATTCATTTGTTATGAAAAAACAAAAAAAGATGGGCGGGAAGGGAGTACTATATTGTAATTGGTAGCAGTCATGTCGCCTTTGAACAGAGCACAAAGTTATTGAGTCATTGCATCATCATAAATTTGGGTTTAGCATGGCCTTAGGAAGTTGATCTCGTTACATAATTTTCTCTACCGACTGGTTAATCTTCCAGCCACTATAGAGAACATTATGGATGCCTCCTGCGTCTAATTGTCAAATCATTAATTCTATGCTACCAAAGTACACCGTATGTCTCATGCTCTTGTTCAAAGGAAGTATATCAACCTATGTCGGCCACTCCTCATAAATCTTGACTTCGCATGTCGGCCATACCCTCAGTTTGTCTCAGAATCACATGATACTTTGGTCTTATGATGCACCCTGGCCCTACTTTCATCATTGGTAGGTCACCTTGAACCCAACAATCGACATTTCATCATGGGTTGTTGATTGGGTGGTTTCCCTTGTGTTTGACGACAAGACATCTATTCACACTTTGGGATTCGTGCAGTGTCTTGGATTCCATTAGCCTTATTGGTGGTTTCCTTGCCTTTGTCAGCAGTTTTCATCATTGGCTTCTATTCAGAGGGTCTTTTTCGTGTACCACTTGCATTTTCCACATGCAAAAGACACACAGGGTTGTTGGTTCGTGAACATGTTCTTCGTCCGATCTCCACCAAATCATGGAGCTCCTGCTTAGTTCCTCATGTTGACTGATGAGAGATGCCTTAATGCTCTCCTTTCAATGGTTCTCTTTCCATCGACTTCAACTCATGTATTCTGGATACGAGACTTAGAGTTTTATGAGTACCTTGAGATTTTTAGTCATTAGTGGTAGGCTCTCTCGCCATTGACAGATGGGAATACATCAATGTCTCCTGATCAATGGATCTCTCAAATGTTTGACACCAGCTCATTCATTCACATTTTGTAGAGATGTACTTGGTGCCTTGATACCTACTTTCATCATTGGTAGGCTATCTCGCATTTGTTAATGGTAGACTTCAATGACCGGTAATCAAACGATGTCTCATCGTGTTCGACCTCAACTCATTTATTCACATGATGTAGACTTGCACCATTGGTGGATTGTATTGAAGACTTGAAGAAATCACTTTGAAGACACAACTTTCATGAGTTGTTGCTTCCATTTCATCGGGCCAGTACCTATTTGACTTCAATGATCATGGGAGATTAGATTGTACTCCTTGGTATACAGATATCTTCAGATTGATTTTGAGACTGGTTTCATTGGGCCTTGTTCATGACTATGACAACTATTGGCATGTAACCACATTTATATTTTCCTACTCATGGCCATGAACACTTGTTGGTATATTTTCCACATGGATGTGCATTGAATTCTTGGCAGCCATGTATGCAAAGTCAGTACATAGTGTAATGAGAAATTGAATTCATCCAATTGGTTCTCTACCACTTCACTTCTGGGTTATTTATAATGTATTTCGGACATCGCAAATACTCCTCTGATCTCACACATTAGGGGGCATCTGTTATAACAAGATTTGCCTCACCATTGCTATCTTACACAGAGGGCCTTTTTTCATTTTTCCTATGCAGACTTATCAAACCCCCTTTTGATAAATCCAGAGCCAAAAATACATATTTTTCCACATATACGCCCCATAACTGCTTTGCAAGAAGCATATATGCTTAATGCTTCACTACAGCTCACGTATATCAATATTTGTGCCAGAAAATACAAAATGAGGTCGGGTTTCCATGGCACAAAAAAGGATCTATGATATTTGGCCTTCCATATACTGGAAATGTTCCGAATAGGGCCTTTAGTTGCATTCTAAAGGCTATAAGAGCACAATTTCGAGCTATGGAAAAAGAGAGAGAAAGCATTCAACTTTGAGAGCAAAGTTACTCTGGAGAAATTATTTCATATTGAGTCTGCATCCCTTTGTACCTCAAGTCTGAACACAGTGTTCATCCCCCAAGATCTTCCCTTATTGTCAAGAGAATTTCTTTATCTCTTTGTTATGAGCTTGCCGTTGGTGAAGGATTGAAGTGGTGGAGACCCAGTTGGAAGGAACTTGGTTTCTTGGTTTCGAACCATGTCGACAAAGAAGTCTGTAATGTTGATACTTCTGTGGATCAATCATTAATAGAAATACTCCTTTCCCGTCCTATTGATATCTTTCAAATATATGATTATTATCCATGGGCATGTTTGTAATGTTTATTAATGGATTGTGCTATCTAATGTGCTAACTCATTTTATATATTGTCACTATATACTTGCATCGCTTGTTCGTTGAGAACTTCTTGCAGGTATAAGGCTTTGGGTCAAAGTGCTCAACGGTGGAACGACATCAAATGATTGGATTGAGGTAGTCTTCTTCCTCATATTGCACATTAGTTTATATAGCACATGTTGGAATTGAGTTGATTTTTGCAGTCATACCTGTCTGTTATGGTTTACCCTTGGCCATAGAGAGATTTTCCCTTGTAACAATGCAGTATTGCAGAATGGGAAAATATTTCTCTGCAAGCGAAGTGGGATGAAGAAAAAGCACAAATGCAGCAACGCAAGGAACAATTGCTCGCAGAGAAACTCAAAGTAAATGAAATGGTTCACAAACAACTTCACTATGTGAAATTCGTAGAAGTAAAGAACGAAGAGCGAGTTCCACAGAGGGTGGCACAACTTGAAGAATTAATCCAACAACTCCAGCAACACATAGCAGACTTAGAGCTTCGCATTGTGCTTGAAACCCCTCGAGATGTAAGAGACCAAAGGGAAGCAACTACCCACAATGCAGTTGACAGACTAAAATCTCTTGCCTTGGAGTGCAAACAACTGAGTAACTGCGATGCCCAAACATATGAGAACCTCATCGAGAATACAAAGTTACAGGCATTAGAGTCACAACTCAAGGAAGAAAAGAAGCATGCAGACACACTACATGCGCAACTGAAGGCCTTGTCGGTTGTGGAAAGAATGAAGCGGTATCAGGAGCAACACAATGCCTAGCAGAAGATCCATATGATTCAAAGCAGAGAAATGGAAGTTACTCAATGGCTTCAACCAATACAAGATAAGGCATGCCAATTATTCACAGAGGTTGAAATCCGAGGAGCAGAGCTAGAACAGGCTGTCATCACAACAAAACAACGCCTAGAAGGTCCCATGAACGACACAGTGATCTAGGAGTTCACCGAGCAAGAGGCCATCACATAGTAGAAGGTCGAAGCAGCTCGAGCCAAGCTCGAGGTGTTCGAGGCATAATTAATTAGACCAGAGTGACTTGGGACGAGTCACAGGTGAGTGTTGGGGGCTTGTTGGCCCTTGACCAAGTTTTGGGAGATTTTTGGTCATGTTGACCTATTTTGGAACTTCAACAGCTTGTCGAAGGAGGAGCGCAAGATGAAGTAGAGATCATGGGATCTATGCCCACTTTTGGATCCTTTTTGGGTTTTTGGGAATATGTAAAGGGAATGGGATGTCGGCCCATGGGTTTACCCATGTTTAGGCCTATTTTTTAATATATAAATAGACACTTAGGCTAGATGGAAGGGGAGAAGTGCATATATGTGATGCGAATGTATTCTAAGTGCAAGTAGATTCTGTAAGTGATTACTGCATGACTGTAAGGGACTTGCAGAGATAAGTGCAGGTCCTCGTAACAGATTGTGGAAGGTTGAGTGTTGTAACGCAGGAAAGAAGGATCTAGCGAGCTGCACAGATCTTGTGTCCTGTGCAGAGTAAGGGTTTTGAGGCTCTGTGCTTGTAATCAATTGACTGAAGACAATAAAGAAGAAGAGTTTGTGGACGTAGCCCCAGGGTGGAGGTGAACCATGTAAACACTGTGTTATCTTGATTTATGCTTTCTTAATGTGTTTATGTCTTCTTTTGCTAAGTTCTTTGAGATGATTAGATAGATCTGCTTATGCTTAGTGCTAATGACATGTGAGAATGTTAGATCTGATCCATATGAATGTACTTAGTTCTTGATCCACTAGATCTACCTCTCTATTTATGCTAAGTGCTTAATTACGTTATATCAATGTGAATGCTGCGAAGCCCTGTTTTATTGGTAAAGTAGATGTTGATTGCATATTGAGGAATTGACGATGATAAGTGCTTTATTAAGTATTAAAATCACAGATTTGTGTCCCAGCTAAGGTTGCATACACACGAGTCTTGCAACTACCCCTACCTCTACCTTGGGTGAGACTTCATCTACTTCGAAGGTGTTACCGAAAGGGCTAGTAGTTAGGGTTTTGTTGGTGCATTGTTGTAGCATTGAACCCTGGGTCTTCCCCTGTGCCAACAACGACGTTGGAATTGGTAAAAGAAACCTCCCATTCATTAGCATTTAATAATTTCTGCTAAGATCAATACCTCATTGTAGTCAAGGCGTATACATGCATGATCCACTTGAATGATGCTCTAGGTATTAGGGCAGACCCGAATGTCAGGCCATCTATGTTGGGCTTGGAAAAGTTCCCATATTAAGAGAGCATGACTACTGATAATCTAGGGTTTACACGGGGGCATTGCCGAGGTAAGAAAACCTGACTTGTTTTCTTTAATTTGTTAATGCTTTACTACTTGTGCTGCGATGATAGAGATTTGATCTCCACTTTCTATTTGTCAAGGATGCCATATGATGTGATGCGCCAGAATCTATAATCCATGAATCAGATGGGGAATTAATTGCAAGCAGAGAAATATGATTACCTTTCTTAGATGCATGGTCTTCTTCTTTCTTCTTCTTGGCTCCTTCAGGAATGACGTTTCCAAGGTTGTTCTTATGAAGTACCTATGCCACAAGTTTGATTTTATTCTTCATGCATGTAGATTATTCATGATTTGGTTTATTGCAATAAGTGCACTTCTTTAACTTCTTCTTTTTTCCTTTGGAATTTGAAGAGTCTTTGGAACCCAAAGAATCCTTTAAGGGTTTGGAATATGCCTCCTTTTCTTTATGTTTCTCCTTTCCTTTCTTTTTGGATTTTTGATTGGATGACCCTTTTCCATATTGCATGGTGAGTGCATGTGCTTTGGGTTCCTTAATTAGACCCATTTGAATGAGTTTTTTCTTCTCATGTGTGAGAGAATCAATGGACTACTCCATGGTAGGCATCTTTGACTTAGATCCCAAAATATATCTGCTAGAATGGAAAGTGGAGACATAGACAACATTTTCTGGTCCTAGCTTAGCCAAGATTGTTAGAATAAGTTGGTCCACTTGTTTAGAATTATCAAAACCACAAGATTCCAAGCTCAATATCAAAGATTTAAACTTGCTAAAGAAATCATGTATATTATCAAAACTTTTAGGATCCAAGGTATTTAACTCTACCTCAAGAATATGACCTATCATCTCATCCTTCTTTCCAAAGAGACCTTCCAAGGTGGTCCAGATCTCGTTTGGAGTCTTGCATGTGGAAACATGAAACCATAAATCAATTGAAATTAATTCAAGAAGAAGTCTTGTAGCCTCATCCTTATGATTCACCCATTTGGTCTTCTTAATCACCGATGTACGTTTCGTTTCTGTCACCATCATCAAATTGTACAATCCTTTCCTTTTGAGTTGGAACTTAGCCTTCGTATTCCATTCAAAATAATTTTATGGTGCGAGAATTATCACCAAATTTGACTGAAGAATTGGTGTCGTATCCATCCCTCTTATTGGTTCTGAAAACCCTGAAAATTAACCTCAATTTGCAAGTGAAAAATCCCAAGAAATCACTTCAAAAAGTCAATTTTTGAACAATATCGCACCCAATATGAAGGACACAGATCGACAATGTGTGCACCATGTTGGAAGAACACAATGTGCTTCTTCATGACTCTTAATTGTCTTCTTGCAAGGCGTCAACACACACACATTTTTTTGGTCAGTTCAAAACCACAAACAACTAGTTATGGTCTCACCTAGTCATTGACAAACCTCCAATGAAATCCATGGAGATAATCTCCATTGTCTACTGGGAATTGGTAATAGCATGTACAACCCAATTTTCCTATTTCTTTGTTTATTGATGCTACAAAGGACACAACCTGAAATATATTTGGAAACATGTTCTTGCATCTTAGGCTAATACATATACCTTATAGATTTTCCATTCTTTTTCCAATGCCAAAATGTCTATCAATTCTTGAGGTATGAGCTTCTATGATCAACATAATTATCCTTTCCCATGGAATACATTTCTTTCCTAATTTTTAAAGTATCCCATATTGGAGATATTATTCATTTTATTTTGAATTAGTTGTTGTTTTCTCTTTCAACTACTGAAAAACCTCTCAAAAGTCAGCATCATCCACATACTTTAATCATAGAAATTCATATATGAAGGGTTCAATTCATAATAATGCTATCACAACCATAATTTTATACATGGAAACATCATGTCTACATCCTTGTTTTTCGTGCCCTCCTTGTATTTGATTTCCAAATGGAATTTCTACAAAAATATCATTCACTTGTAATGCCTATCTTGACACAACTTGGTATGAATTAACAAATATTGGAGTGGTTGGTGATCTGTTTGAATCAATATCTCCTTACCCAAGAGATAATGCTTCCATTTCTTCACTGCTTGTATGAGGTCATAGAGTTTTCGATCATGCATTGGGTATTTCAACACTGCTCCATGAAAAAACTCAAAGTGATATCACATAGGCCTTTCTTGCATAAGGATTGATCCCATGGAATACACACTTAAGTCTGTCTCGATCTTGAATAGATGCAATGAATTAAATATGGCCAAAACTGGTGCTTGAATAGTTTTTCTCTTTGAATCATCAAAAGGGATTTGTTTTTGTTGGCCATGTTATCCCCATTTTGTGGGATGGATATGGAGATGATGTTTCGAGGCACTCAGGTTGCATACATGGAGTACCGAGAGACAACTTGACCAACAATGTCCACTTGCACAGATGAAGACCCACCTCACCACCATTGCTCCAGGTTGATCATGATGACATCCACCACATCATTTGGCCTCTGGAAGACATTGGGTCTTGCTCCATGAGGTATAAGTCAGATATTATGGTGAGTGTCATTTCAATATTTGAGGCATTTGAGTTTGTTACATCTATTAGTGCTTTTTATTATGTGACATTTTCTTGGAAATTATGCTCTTTGCCCTATTTCACCTTGGTGGTTGACATTGCACCCTAGTAAGTGGGACACCCTTAGGGATAGGTATGCTACTAGGAGGTCCTTTGGAAAATTCATTGTTCCATTCCTGACCATACTTTCCATTTTCCACATTTCATTCCCTCATCTCCTCACTTTTTGGGTTTTTCAGGAATACTAACCCAAGAAGGGGTTGTCCCTCATTTCATGGGAAGAAGGGGTTGAAGGCCCAGAGGCTTGTGGCTGGAAAAAGATGATAGACTAATTATGAACCTTCCAGATGATTGCCCAAAGAGGTTCTAAGAGCAATGAAAAGGTTCTCCTAAAAAATCGAAGACCTGCAAAAGCAAAATAACATTATATAGATGTCCCTACTTGTTGAGGTGTGTACATTCATGCAGTGTCCCTTTCTTTCCTTGCATATGGAACTCTGTGTACCTATAACCTCAAGTGGCCTTGTCGTACTCCCCCCAATATAATCGATTCACTAATAGGGAAATGACAAGCTAAAGGAAATGGCTTTCAATCTCTTGTTTTTCAAGTTCTAGTGATTATTACTTTCTGACCTAGAACAGAGGATGAGGAGGTCATTTCTGGGTTGCTAATTCTTTCCCACCTCAATATTTGTAGTGATTTGCTATCTTCATCTTTGATGTTGATGTTTTGATAAATCAAGAGATTTATGCATTTAGGGATGTTTTTTTAATCCACAATTATGACTTCCAACCATAATTAACCATAATTTACCACCGAGGCTTCAACGTCTCCTCCATTGAACAATGGAGTCCCTAACCTCTATCATAAATCACTAACACATTAACACTAAACTATGTAGTTCCTAACTGAAAACCCTTGAACCTATTTTCCCCTAACCAATTAATGAACCCTTGGCCTG
>JZKD02S2083298.1:20692-33472 GCA_000966675.3 Picea glauca | reverse complement strand
GTATGTGGCACATTATGTAGATCAAAGAATTGCTCCATCTGAAGTATCCATGTGATAGGGTCCTTGCCATCAAACTTCCTCATATCAATCTTAGGAACGTGGTTGGTCTTCAACCAAAAGTTAGATTTTATCCATTCTTGATTCACCTTCCTTGTGTCCTCATCATGAATTTCATGGGATACATTTTCACTTTCAAGTGTCCTCTCTATTACGAAATTTTTCAATCCTTCCATGATCTCCTCTTTTAAACCATCCATCTTTGCCTCCAACGTAGCTTCCATCTCTTATAGTTCATATTTTGTTACTATCTTCTTTTGTAAATCATTTATGTCCCTATGCATTTCTTCACCTTCATCAAGAGTCCAAGTAGGATTGTCTAGAGGCTTATTTGGTGTAGAAGTTCCCTTTTTTGGTGGCATGTTGACCAAGTATCACTTGAAACCTTGATTTTGAGGTGGTTATGCTAAACAATCTTCCTTTAATGGTATCTTCAAAATTTCGGCCCTTCTGAGTATGAAATTTTCTTTTTTGTAGGTCTCTTATATTTCTTCTCTGCAATGCCATAGGTCTGATCAAAATTGGATGTGCCAAGTGGAATTTACAGTAACTTCCCCACAACTTAATGATTTTATCCTTTCCAGGAGATCTCACTTGTATAGAGTGCTCCACACAAAATAATTGATATAAAATTATGAAACTCGTACCCGAACTATGACGGTCTGTCCACTATCCAATGCAACTGGTCTCACTCAATTTGGATACTCTAGGAATAAGTTATGATTTTTTTACCTGGAACACTTGCTTGATACTAGTTAATAGGACTATTCATGTACCCTACCTTCCACAGGGTGTATATACAAATTTAAGATGACCCAGAAGCTGAAATCGTTACCACATATACCTTACTAATTTATGTGAATATCCTCCAGATTTTAGGGTCTGAAACATTATAGAAACAATTTTATAGAAAAAATTACGCAATGACTCAATTCAGGATGATTCCAGAACCCTATCTTAGAAAGGTCGTATCTCCGAAAGTATAAGGAATCAGGAGCTGAAATTTTAACCCAACGTACCTTGATCCGTCTACTAAATATCCTCCAAGACGTTCTTTCTAAATAGTTGTAGAAAAAAAATTATAGTGAAAATGCCAAGGTGTCTCAAATGTAGCAGCGAAACCCCAAGACCTTGAGCTCTGATACCATATGTTAGGAACCAAATATCAATATAGCTTAGGAAAACCTCAGAATAAGTACTCAACGCCTTGAAAAAGAGATAAATTTAGATAATAAGCCTCTTCGAGGGGGCAACCTCCTTATGCCCACATAAATGTTCAATTACAAGATGATTCAAAATGAAAATGTCTCCTTGGTACATATAGGAGACTAGGAGGTATAATTACAACTAATGGACTAAAGCCGACATAAATAAAATAACATTACTAATATAATATGCCCTAATTAAGGGGTAATGAGCCACTATTTAGGGCTTAACAACAAATTGACGGTTATTGTATTGGCGGTCAGTGATGGGCGAATCGAGAACGTGGGTTTTGTTCGTGATTATCCCCTCCAACTACTGAACTCTTGACAACTCAGTTTAAGTTGTTAAGTAGGGCGATTATTGGCTCGCTCGATTTCAGCAGTTAAGGCATCATTAATGTAATTTTTCATTTTTAGAAGTGGTTCAACCCTCCTGTGGTCAACCACTTGGTTTGTAAATCTTATAAATACCACCATGGTGGTCATACAATAGCTAAGGAGCAGTAGACAAAGTAGATGATAGAGATAAAAACGTTTTCCTCTGTTTTTGCATTTTCAATTGCCAGAATTGTATAAGACTGCGTTTTTCAAGTTTTAATGGTGAAATCGTTTTGTTGGGCTCGTGGTGTGCATTTGAGAAGTGACCACGACTTGCTGGGGGGCCCGCCAACAGTCTTGTAACTGTTCTATGTGTTATTTATGCATTTCATAGCTTAGATGTCTTTTATCTCATTTCTTGTACATGCATCGTTATTTTTCTTTTGTCATATAATTTGCTATTATAGTTTAACTGTTTTAATTCTCTTTTACAGGTTAGTATGAAGGTTTTTGTTAATATGCATTGATTTTATAATTAGGAACGAGTTTGCAAACTCATACACTAACCCTGTGTGTAATTAGATGTTAGATTGAATTTTATGTATGCTTTTAAAATTAAATTTAAAACAGAGTTTTAGTTTATGTTCTCTTTAACAAGGATTCAGTGGATGGATAGGGTTAGTTTCAGTCTTTATTTGTAGATTGCCTATTTAATTGTTGTTTAGATTTCATTTAACTAGTTGTTAATTCATTTACTCATTAATTTACTTGCTATAGGCTAGAACCATGTTTCAATTTCTGTTTTTAAGCATTTTCCTTCTTGCAATTTGAATTGTTAAAATAGATATAACATAGTTTTACTTTATGCAATTTCTTTCCTAGAATTAGATTGCAATTTCAGCTATTATTTAATGCTTGAATTTAGTTATGAATTTTTCTTACATAGCATAGAAGTACAATTAAAATCTCGTTGTATTATTGATGGTTAACACATGAGTAATAATTCCATGAATATGCAGGGTAATTGATGATTGTTTCCGTAATGGCTAAATTCTCATTGGATTGTTTAATCCACACCTTTCACTTTGTTATTGAGATCATCATTGAGATTATACCACTTGAATTATATTTTGTTGTCAAGTGCCATCGAGATATCATACGACACTGAAGACATTCACACAACCACCAACACTATATTTGAGTTTTCATAGGTTAAAAGATAGTTTTCCTGTTCTCATAGGTTAAAGGATAGTTTTCCTGCTTTCATAGGTTAAAAGATCTAGTTTCTTGCTTTCATAGATCAAAAAATATAGTTTCTTGCTTTCATAGCTTAGAAAATAGTTTTATTGCTGCTGTAGGATATATAGTCTTTTGCTTTGATAGGTTAGAGAACAATTTGCTTATCATAGATTAAGAATTAGTTGGTAGTTCTTCTTGCTTTCAATTAAATAGATTTCCTTTCATGAATTAGAAATAGTTTTGAATTAAGAATATAGTCCACTTGCCTCTTAGGCTAGATAGTTGTTCAATGAGAAGTTTTAATTTGATTACTTGTAGTAGAAGTTATCTTAAAATAGTTAGTTGTCTATTTTCTTTAATAGGTTAGCTAATTGTTTTGTTTACTTGTCTATTTGCTTTAATAGGTTAGTTAGTTGTCTTTGCTTACTTGTTTGCTTGATTTAGTAGAACAGTTGCTTGCTTGTTTATTTACTTGCTTTCATAGGGTAGTTGCTCATTGAATGTAGGTTGGCAAGTTAAAATAGTTTGCTTTGGTTATTTGCTTATTGCTATGCTTAAATAGTTGCTTATTGCTTATTGTTGAACTAGTTTGTTTTAAGTAGGGTTTTCACTTGTTTTCTTAGAAATATCCATCGATCCTTGTCCCAAAAGAACTTAGGTTACATAGTTTCAATTTCCTTAGTAGGATTTGTTCATTAGATAGCTTTGTTTGAATAGATTAGCCTTAGATAGCCACTTCCTTAGTTAGACTATACTACTATTAGCCCTTCTACCTTTGGCATATATTTTGCTACAACTCTAAGTTTACTTACCCTGGTTGGCAATTTAATTGAGGGTTTTTAGTGTGTTTTTAGTACATATATAACACCCATCATTTTTGGCGCCGTTGTCAGGGAGTTGTCTCAAGGTAGGAATTAAATCATTTCTAAACCTTAGCATTAGTTTGGTGGCGGGGGAACTTTAAGACGAGAGGTAAGAACCTGTGCATCTGTTATAGCAGGTTCCCCAAAACCCAATGGTATTTTTTTCTTTTTGTTTTTGTTTGCTTTCATGAACATACCTAGAGACCCAAAAGGTAGATACATTAAATCTAAATCAGACCTTTCAACCAAGGTTCCTTCTGACCTTTTTGGGGGAAGGAACATTCCACTGATAATCTCCACAGACCAATACCGAAAAACAAGAGCTAGCTCAACCCAAAGAGCTAAAGCAGTCTCTAAAAGAGACTAAAACATGGAGCACTATAGAACAAGAAATCGAAGCATCAATAATAGTGGGACAGGAGGCAAGACCACTCGATCCTTCGGCAGAACCAAACAATACAACCTTTGTTTTCTTACCACCATCAGGAGATCCTAACTTTGTGGACATCATCTTTCTGTGAACCAAGTTTTATTAAATGACAAGATGAATTCGAAGGTGACCATTAGTTTGGAAGAACTCTCTCAAGTCCTAGAAACAACTGGGATCTCTTCTTTTCAAGAATAACACATCTTGACAATAGTCAATA
Source organism: Picea glauca (assembly GCA_000966675.3). Taxonomy (NCBI): domain Eukaryota; kingdom Viridiplantae; phylum Streptophyta; class Pinopsida; order Pinales; family Pinaceae; genus Picea; species Picea glauca. Next base: position 29,143 of record JZKD02S2083298.1, on the reverse strand, counting down.
ACTTATCTACCTCTCTGGAAATATTAGAAGAATCAAGGTCCTATTAGCTACAAAATGATTTTCCTTGAAAAAATGCGAAAGAAGCTGAAAAATTATGGACAACATCCAGTGGGGAGAAATCATTAAGACCTAAGATTGAGGATTTCTCAACAGATCCTTTATGTACTTCAAAAATCAATCATCCAAAAGAAGAGGATTTGCATAGCATGATGAAGGAGAGCATATAAATTACTGTTGATGAACATCAATATTACATTGAAATTTGGTTTCAAGAGGTCATCAGGCCACAATAATTTTTCATATATGGATATGAGTATGTTTCTTATCTTGCTCCACACATGGTTACATTGGAAGAGTTCTTACACTTGAATAAATATTTTCCCTTTCTTTTTAGGTAGGGTAGGATAGTAAATAAAATCTGCATATTGTTAGTTTATCTTAAAGTCTAATGCAACCTCATTTTACATTTTCTTTTAATAAAATAACTATGAGATACATGTTCCTATGACTTGATCTCATTGATATCCTTAGTTTATTATATTTTAGAGTGTGGTTTTTTCAAACAGTTTTAGAGATCTTTGTAGGTCTTTATATCACCAAGGTTAGACAATTCCAAGGAAATATAAAAGAAGGATTTTCTTCAAAAACATTGTTACACTTGGACCTTGTTGTCTGCTAAGCATTAAATGAATAATGACTTGTTGTAGTTAGCCATCAAGCTTAGAGGTCTCTCATACAGTTTTACCAAGAAACCTGAGTAAGTAAGTAAAGTATCTTTATTAAAGAGTAACAAGGAGGTTTGATTAGAGGATAGTCATGGAAACATCACAATAAATACAAAAGAAGAAAGTGAGTTGAGCCTAGAGATACCTTTCCTTTCTTTCTCAATGGTACCATCCACTACACACTAAATAGCTTGATTATATCATATATTTAGATAGGCCACGTCCGCTTAAGTACCCCTTTACATTTTGACAATCACTAAGTAATATAATGGAAAGTCATCCTCTAACATAAATACCACCCCAATTGAAAAAAGAAAGAAAAAGTTGTTTTCAGAGTTGTCCCCCCATCTTCTTTCATAAAGCAATCTTATACTAAAATATTAAAATATGGAGGTGACAGTCTCTGAGGGTGTAAAAGGATAACCCGCTGGGATACTGAACAGGTCTGCTGGCAGTGGGTACCGACATGTGGTATGACTAGGTAAACCCATCGGAGTACTGAACAGGTTTGCTGGCAGCGAGACATTCTACCTAGCAAGGATGGTAATCTGACAAAAATAAATAATAAATTTAAACTTGTCCTGATGTACGACATTACTTGCAGACAAAGCTGACATGAAGTATGTATGGTTAAGCTAAGGTTAATGAACTCCATAAAATTGCCATTTTCAACTAACTATAAGACTACCTTGAAACTCTCTTGCCTACCTCTTCTTATCTATATATAGGATCTCTTATCCTATAGGTGGGGCCATCCTTTAACCGTCTCGTCAGACCAATCTGTGAAATTTATTTCTACACTTAACAAGCTGTAAATCTTCAGCTATTAGGAGAATTGACTGGTTTCCTATATTTTTTATTGTGAGGTGTCACGACACTTAGGTGTGGGGTAGGGGTTCATGAGTTGACAAATGATAACATTGCCTAGAAGAAGTAAATCTTTGTAAAAATTTATGTGTATTGTTTTCATGATATAGGCTATTACATCAACAACCATTTTATTTTCGAAATGCTAATTCCATGTGTGTTATAAACTGTTGTACATATCCTTAACAAACCAATTAACTGACTTATTGTCGTTACAGACTATTCATTACAGAGTTATGATTACATGCCTTATAAAATGCGAGATAGAGGAATGGATTGTGTGAGCACGATGGAAAAACAAATAATAATGGAACTCTCTTATCTTCCCTCTGCTCCTATTCACTGTATTCATGGTCTCTGAGGAATCAATTGCCTCAGCCACAAATCTCCCAAGAGTTGGAGACCGCTGGTTTAAACACCACCAGTTGCCAAGAGCAAGCTATAAGAGGGTTTTCAAACCCGAATTTCAGAACATCTCTGGAGCTAAGGGATACTCCAAAGAGTGGATAAAAGAGGAGATAATATAACCCCCCTCTCAAAACAGTAAATACCTATTTCTAATTCATGGCACAAGGACATTCCATATCTTCGGTCTGGGGGGAGTTTCCTGAGCTAAAAAAATGCTAAGCACCACCCATTTGTATAGCAAAACCCATGAGAAGAAGAAGTAGGATTTCTGTCAGAATTCTATCATACTGTCTTTTTACAATGTCTTGGGATATTATATCAGCGGTTGTTTGTATTGGTATGCTAAATTTTATATTCCTGAAATCATTATGTGTGTTATGAGATCACTGTGCATTTTTATGTTTATGCTATAGAAGACTGTGTAGCCTTAACTGGTTCTTTGTGACAATTACAGATCAATAACACATTGTTAAACTCACTACAGATTTGTGTTACACACCTATGAACAGAGGAACAAGGTTAAGTGGCTCTGTATTAGGCTAGGTATTTAGTTCAATATGGTTTTGATTTGGAGTTTTATGGATGAGAATCTAGGTCTAGGGAGCTAGGCCAAGGTTTCCAAAAGATGAGTTGCAAAGATAGAATGGGGCAAGGTAGGTATACTTAGTAGCATTTGGGATTTGTCATTGCGTATAGGGTAGATGCGGCGAGTTCAAAATGGGAATGAGATCATGGATCCATTCATAAGAAGAAGCTGTAACATAACATGACAATTTCATCCAAAACAATGCAAATAACTTTGAAACAATCATAGGAAAGCATGGAGGTGGCAACAAATTGTAGCAGAAGAGCAACAAGTTTTGGAGGCCTTCCTCGATGAGTTCTTTAATGCAAAATTTATGAATGGAAATATGAATATTTCCTCTACAATCTAGAGTCTCTAATCCAAGCAAAAATATACATATAACCCCTTCAAAATTGATTTGGAAACAAATTGTCCAAAAGTGCAGTAACTGTGACAGAAGCGCAACAGAAAAATAGGGGTCAAAGATGGGGCTATAACTTTTTAACCATAACACATTTTACAAAAATATGAGAGGTTTTTGTAGATACGGTTGTTCTTAATATAAACCTCTCTCTTGTGAAATTCATTCCCATGTTCTTGGAATATGTGCCACAACATAAAGACTAAAACATGAAATTGAATTGGAGAATTTGATTTTCTGAGATGGGCTTCCAAGAAAGTTCAATATCTCTCACTATATGCTACCTGTGTAAATACTGAAGGAGGTTATTATTATTTGATATTTCCTTAGAAAAAACCTCCTTTGGTTTTCCAAAATTCATCTTTATTTGGTCAAAAACCTGTTTTGAAAATAATGACTAAAACAAGAAATTAAATTGGAAAATTTTATTTTCTGAAATAGGTCTCCAAGAAAGTTGAATATCTCCCAATATATGATACCTGTTTAAAAACTGAAAGAGGTTATTGTGATTTGGTATGTCATTAGAAATAACCTCCTTTTGTTTTCCAAAATTCATCTTTATGTTGTCAAAAAAATCTTTTTAAAATGATGACCAAAACAGAGTCAAAAGCGCAACGTGGTCTTGTAGAACACTTTTTGTGACTTTTCCTGATCTATTTTATGATGTAGTAGTTCCTGGCCATGTGTCTCTGAAGCTTGATGTCCATGTTGGCATTTTTCAGGAGCATCTCCAGGTGTTCATTGAATATTCAAAGACAATACTCTCTATCCTTTTCAAATCTTGCCGCAATGGTGCCTTCAATGTCCTATTGACATAGTGAAGGTAGATACTTTGTTTTTTAAGCTTTCCATTTTCGATTGTTAGCCCACTTTCAGTTCAATAAACAATTGAATTTTCCCTTATAATTTCTAAAGAGCTTGGATAAGATGTCCTCTCAAGTGAGGAAGACTGAACAACCCCCATAATAGCCTCTTTCACCATGACATTATCAAACTCCTTGTTTTAGCCGAATTGAAAAAAACAGGGGCAAACTTGGGATGCATTCATTTATCAATTTGTAAACCCTCACTTGACAATCAAGACTAGCAAAAAGACATCAGATCTAAGCACTGTTTCTCCATCCAAAACCCACTCTCCAAGGAATCCAAACCCTCCTGCACAAACCATTTCTTTACCAGAACAAAAATCCAAGAAGCATGTTGAAATCCATCCATATCCTCAGAGCACAACTGAAGCAACACAAGAGGCATAAGGAAAAGTCTTCACAACAAGAAGGAGAAGCTTCCAAAGCTGATCCTCCTCATCAAGCTTAGTCATGAGGGGTAATTTCGTTGTGTTTGTAATGGGACCTGCAAAATCTTAGGTGTGGGGGTAATGTTGGGCCCGAGATATGATCAATTTATGTCAATTATTAAACACTTTTTGCCGAATGTACATGTGTTTTTCATGTTTTGGAGATTTTTGAAGAATTTTATGCTAAAATGGTATGATCTACACTAGGTATGTATGATTCATGTTTAATGATAATATAGAGTATAATTCATTATGTTTTTATGCTTCCAAGGATCTGATTCATGTTTTCTGGTGTTACAGGGAAAAAACACACCACGTTTTTGCTTCTGGCACTCAATGTGGTACTCCTTCCAGCACTCGATCCGGTACCCGGTCTGGCACTGCGTCCTGCACAAAAACGGTGGACAAATTGGTGGTTATGGTATTGGCGGCCAGTGATGGGAGAATCGGGAATGTGGGTTTTGTTCGTGCTTATCCCCTAGAATGGATGAACTCTTGGCAACTCAGTTTAGGTTGTTGAGCAGGGCGATTATTGGTTAGCTCTATTTCGGTAGTTAGGGCACCATTAATGTAATTTTTCGTTTTTAGAAGTGGTTCAACCCTCCTGTGGTCGACCACTTGGTCTATAAATCTTATAAATACCACCGTGGTGGTCATACAATAGCTAAAGAGCAGTAGACAAAGTAGAGGATAGAGATAAAAACGTTTTCCTTTGTTTTTGCATTTTTCAATTGCCAAAATTGTATAACACTGCGTTTTTCAAGCTTTAATGGTGAAATTGTTTTGTTGAGCTCATGGTGTGCATTTGAGAAGTGACCACGACTTGTTTGGGGGGCACCAACAGTCTGGTAACTATTCTATGTGTTATTTATGCATTTCATAGCTTAGATGTCTTTTATCTCATTTCATGTACATGCATTGTTATTTTTCTTTTGTCATATAATTTGTTGTTATAGTTTAATTGTTTTAATTCTCTTTTGCAGGTTAGTATCAAGGTTTTCGTTAATATGCATTGATTTTATAATTAGGAATGAGTTTGCAAACTCATACACTAACCCCGTGTGCAATTAGATGTTAGATTGAATTTTATTTATGCTTTTAAAATCAAATTTAAAATAGAGATTAGAACAAAGTAGAACAAAGTTTTAGTTTATGTTCTTTTTAACAAGGATTCGATGGATGGATAGGGTTAGTTTCAATCTTTATTTGTAGATTGCCTATTTAATTGTTGTTTAGATTTCATTTAACTAGTTGTTAATTCATTTACTCATTAGTTTACTTGCTATATGCTAGAACCATGTTTCAATTTCTGTTTTTAAGCATTTTCCTTCTTGCAATTTGAATTGTTAAAATAGATATAACAGAGTTTTACTTTATGCAATTTCTTTCCTAGGATTAGATTGCAATTTCAGCTCTTAGTTAATGCTTGAATTTAGTTATGAATTTTGCTTGCATAGCATAGAAGTACAATTAAAATCTCGTTGTATTGTTGATGGTTAACACATGAGTAATAATTCCATGAATATGCAGGATAATTGACGATTGTTTCTGTAATGGCTAAATTTTCATTGGATTGTTTAATCCACACCTTTCACTTTGCTATTGAGATCAGTATTGAGCTTATACCACTTGAATTATATTTTGTACTCAAGTGCCATCGAGATATCATACGACACCAGAGACATTCGCACAACCACCAACACTATATTTGAGTTTTCATAGGTTAAAAGATAGTTTTCTTGTTTTCATAGGTTAAAGGATAGTTTTCCTGCTTTCATAGGTTAAAAGATCTAGTTTCTTGCTTTCATAGATCAAAAGATATAGTTTCTTGCTTTCATAGCTTAGAAAATAGTTTTATTGCTGCTATAGGATAGATAGTCTTTTGCTTTGATAGGTTAGAGAACAGTTTGCTTATCATAGATTAAGAATTAGTTGGTAGTTCTTCTTGCTTTCAATTAAATAAATTTCCTTTCATGAATTAGAAATAGTTTTGAATTAAGAATATAGTCCACTTCCTCTTAGGCTAGATAGTTGTTCAATGGGAAGTTTTAATTTGATTACTTGCAGTAGAAGTTATCTTAAAAAGTTAGTTGTCTATTTACTTTAATAGGTTAGCTAATTGTTTTGTTTACTTGTCTATTTGCTTTAATATGTTAGTTAGTTGTCTTTTCTTACTTGTTTTCTTGCTTTAGTAGAATAGTTGATTGCTTGTTTATTTACTTGCTTTCATAGGGTAGTTGCTCATTGAATATAGGTTGACAAGTTAAAATAGTTTGCTTTAGTTATTTGCTTATTGTTATGCTTAAATAGTTGTTTATTGCTTATTGTTGAACTCGTTTGCTTCAAGTAGGGTTTTCACTTGTTTTCTTAGAACTATCCATTGATCCTTGGCCCAAAAGTACGTAGGTTACATAGTTTCAATTTGTTTAGTAGGATTTGCTCATTAGATAGCTTTTCTTGAATAGATTAGCCTTAGATAGCGACTTCCTTAGTTAGACTATACTACTATCAGTCCTTCTACCTTTGGCATATATTTTGCTACAACTCTAAGTTTACTTACCCTGGGTTGACAATTTAATTGAGGGTTTTTAGTGTGTTTTTAGTGCATATAGAAAACCCATTAATGATCTGTTAAAATTGAAGCTTACTAATTGCATATTTAGAAACAATACACACACACACACACACACATATATATTTTATTATAGACAAGTGCGAAGGTGATAGAGACGGGAAAGAGAAAGCAAGGAATGACAAGGTATGAAAAGTGGTCGGACGAGATTCAAAATAGGGTTACGGGGGATACTCAGGAGAGGTGAGTGTTTGACGGTCAAATTTTATGTCTCAGATTTTTTTATTGCAAAACATGTAAAACATAAGAGCATGATGGGGCAGTTCAACGACCGATTTGTATATTCGTGGAATTCCGGAAAAGTGACTAAGTATGGAATATGGAAACGGTCAGTCATACTCGTTTTCAAAATTAAGGATTGAATATTTCGTGAATGGGCCAATCCGACGACACACAAATGACATTCTATGATGTTTGAAATTAACACTCAGAAGGAATAATATAAGCCTCCAAAATTTTTGGTTTTATACGTATTAATGAGAGAACTCCTCAAATCCTGGTTTAGCATTAATGCTTGGTAATTGCATACTTAGAAATAAGACCTTATATATACACACAGGCATAATATATATATATATATATATATATATACACACACACACACACACACACACACACACACAATCTTTTTTATTATAAATAAGACTCTTTTATATATACATAAGTATGAACAACGGTCTGACGGGCTTGAAAGTAGGGTTGCAAGCGATACAGAGGAGAGATGAGCGCCCGCCGGTTAAATTATATGTCTTTATAATATATAGATAAATCTCTCTCTCTCTCTCTCTCTCTCTCTCTCTATATATATATATATATATATATTAATGTTTTTCTATACAATTTTTTATAATAAACAAGTGCAAAGATGACGGGGATGATATATATATAAACAATATTTTTTATTATAAGTAAAAAATATGGGGCAGTCCAGCGGACGACTTGTATATTTGCGGAATTCCGGGTGCTGTTTGCAGGTCGTGGAATAATGGAAAGACAATTTTGAGCCCACATGTCCGGGAACCCGCAATAGAAAAAGTGGGTAAGTACGGAATAGGGAAACGGTCGATAAGACTCGTTTTCGCTAATATATTGAATTTTTTAATAGATATCCCATTACCTAGAAAGATATTTTCTGCATGTATATCGCGAAATTTCGGGTGTTGTTTGCAGGTCGCAGAACAATGCAAGGGAAATATTGAACCCGCATGCTCGGGAAGCCGCAAGCAAAAAAGTCGGTAAGTATTTGTAATATATATCCCATTACCTGGCATGATATTTTTTGCATGTTTCTGTAGAAGTTGTGTAGGAACAGTTATTATGACCGTCTTCTCGAGGCATGGTGAGCTGTTAGCATTAAACCGCAGTTATTGCATACTTGGAAAGAAGTGCAAAGGGTCCGGACACATGAAACAACAATTAGGAATTGGATATTTCGTGAACCCGCCAACCCGACGATCCGCGAAAGAAATTTGAAGAAATGACGAAGTATGGAAAGCATACGAACGGGCTTCAAAATGGGGTGACAATAGTTCCATAGGA
>JZKD02S2083298.1:0-15261 GCA_000966675.3 Picea glauca | reverse complement strand
AGCTTGAAGCCCCGAGAAGTTGAATTTCGTGATTCAAGCTCAGAAGGGATAGCGAGCCCAATTATAGAAAGAGGGAATACCCTATCATTTGGTAAATGAACGGTCGAAATCCTTTCGGGAATACCCCATATATGTCAAAACCGATGGATCTAGAGGAGCGCAAGCATTAACACCTCGCCCCTTTCAGCCTTCGCAAGTAGCGATGAGACCCAGGACCGTAGATCCAAGGATCCGACGGAGTCCTAATGACCGTCGATCTTAGCCTTTGTATGGGCAGGAGAGTAGCATTTTTCTGACTCGCAACTTGGAGTAATCAAGGGTAGGACTGCATGAACTCGTGATTCACGAGATCGCGACGTAATCGTGGCCATTGGATCCAGGGCACGGGAGGACCGTTGGATCAAAACTTTCGTAGTTATCACCTATCGAGGGTTCAGAACTTGAGGGAGTTTCCTTTCGATTGTGGAAGCTGCGAAGAGCTGAACGTTGAGGACTCGTGCAAACACGTGACCCATCCTTAAGTGGGGACCGCATGGTTGACTTATCATATCTTGGGAACTCGCGAAGGAGGAGCATGAGGGCTCAGTGCTCCAACCCACGAAGTTGCGAGGTGTGAGTAGCGCTAGTATTTAGCCTAGGAAGTGGGTAACCGGTGGTGGACATGTGTCACACTGGGGAAGAGTAAACCCACTATTGACTTATCGTGGCTCGGGGTTTCGCAGGATAAAGAAGTTGCACCTTGATCGCTAAGGCCGCGAAACACCGAGAGTCGAGGTCTCGTGCGAAGGGTAGCGGCGACACAGCTCGTGAGCATAGTATAATGGGGTTGACAAGTGGCGTGTGCACATCGCTTTGGCAGAGTCCACGCGACATCGACTTCTCGCGTCTCGGGGATTCGCGAAAGAGGAGCACAAGAACTCAACACCTCGACTGGCGAGGTTGTGAGTAGTGCTAGTGTTTGGCCTAACCCACGGTTACAGGTAGCAAACACTAGTGAGGAGGAAACCGTACCCGCATAACATCTCGGGTATCGGTGTTTGGAGAAAGGGGAGCTGAGGGTCTTGATTCCCGACTCACGAGTTGCAAAAGGAGCTTGCGCTAAGGCCATCTTGTAGTCGTTTGGGGAAGTTTAAGGAAGGAGAGGGTCTGCGCTAGGACCCATAGAAGTCTCGAGGATTCTGTTCCTCGAAGGAAAAGAGGAAAAATCTAAGTTGTTGTAGTGGGTGTGTGACATCGTGAGGAAGAAGACGGAAAATGTTGCAAGGAAAACATAAGAGCCTGGAACTGAAAGTTAGGACACACCAAAAAATCACCTCCTCACAGTGGAAAACTTCAGGGGCACATGTTGCATGAACAATTCCAAAGGCCCAAATTAATCCATTTTGGGTGAAAGGAGATGAGTAGTAGGAATATGCCTTGCACCAGTGGGAGTTCTGGTCCTCATCCCCTAAGATGTTAATTGTATATCCAGAGAACAAGAGAGTGGTCCGGCAATTGAATAATTTTTTGGCTTGAAATATATCTCTGGGAGCATCAATAGATCATTTCCTTACAGTGAAAGACTTCCGCCCAGAACATACTAATTTGGACCTCTGGAATTCCTACTTTCGAGTTGCAAAGCGACTATTGTGTCCAGCGTCTGTTTCTTTTCTGAAACCCCTTATTTTTGTGTTGTCAGGGATGCCATCGTTAAGTCGAGAAGTGTCGCCCGTTATGGTTGATTTCAATTTGGGCACAGGAGTGGGAACATCGTCTGCATTGCCATCATCCATTGTCGTATCATCGTCCATCATACCATCTTCTTTCGGTTCGAAATCGATCGCATCAACCTCTACGCCAGCCATCAATGCAAGCGGGCAGGTTGTTTGAGGCAGGGTTGCCTTGGAATTCTTTGGCTTGAAATATATATCTCGGTGCACCAAGGGACCATCTCCTTTTTTTCTCCTGGGTGTAGGGAGATTAGTAGTAAGAATATGCCCTGGAATACTGGAACCTCTAGCCATCATGCCCGAAGGTGTTTACTGTATCTGGACAGCACTGTTGTGGAACTGCTGCCATAAGTTAACGAGAATTTTCCTTTTCTCTAGATGATGTTTGAAATGAAAATTAGGGAGGGATAATATAACCCTCCACAAATCTTGGTTTAATGCGTATCAATGGAGATCTCCTCGAGCCATTTGATGATCAATGACAATCTCCAGGGTTCGTGCGTAATGAGTTGTTACCATTAAAGCTTACTAATTACATATTTAGAAAAAAGTGCGAAGGTGACGGTGGCGATGAAGAGCGGTTAAGAATTAGAGATTTCGTAAAGGCGTCAACCGACCGACGCACGAAAGAGACTGCATATGCTTGAAATGAATACTTGGAAAGGATAACACTCTTCTCCGCAAATCTTGGTTTAATTCATATTAATGACAAATCTTCTCTGACCTTCCGGACATTGATGGAAATCTTAATGGTCCATGCACGATGAACTACTAGCATTAAAGCATAATAATTGCATATCTAGAAAGAATTACGAAGGTGGCAGGGATGGTGAAGAGCGACTAAACATTGTACATTTCATCCACCCACCAACCCGCGAAACAGATTCCAAGAAATGGCCAAGAATGGAAAGCAGTCGGGCGGGCTTAAAAAATTGGGTCACAAAATATACTCGGGAGACGTGAGGGGTCGTGTTAAGAACCTGAATAGATCTACCACAAATACTGAATAACCAATAGATCCACAGAGCAATATAGAAGAAACACACTTTATTATTACCAAACCTTTGAGGTAGGGCAACACCATACAATGGATCATATTATGGAAGTGATCCTCTCATGTTCATTTGCCTCTTCGAGGGGACATCCTCCTATTGAGCTACCACTTCAAATACAATAATTCTCTTCATGTCTCATTACATTGCTTGAACCCCTTTATATAGCGCTACTATCACCTAAGAATATTCTAGAGGATGAATCTTCTAGAAGTAGAACCTTCTAAGAAGTCCTCTTACATTTATTATATCTAATTACCAATTTATTATATCTAACTACCATAGTGGGTCTTATTTAATAATATAGTGGATCTAGTCCACCTTACATTGAATGGCCTCCACTATTATCACTATGGGCCCTCTGGGTCCCCCCACTACCTCTCTAGCTACTCCTTATGAAAGCGTTGTCCTCAACGCTTGATGTACAATCATATACCAAGGTCCCATGGATAAGTGTGGACCATAGTGCTGAAGTAGACTAGAGAACCAGGTTCTCATTGAGAAATGGAAGCCACCATGCTGAAGTAGTCCAACCGCCATTGTGAATCAGGGTCTCATGTCCAAGTGCTCATGTGAACTCCACACGGAAGATATCGATACCCAATAACCAACTGAAAATGATGCTCTCAATACTGACACCTATCATGTGGATCCAAATAAGAATCTCTAGCCACATAGTGGGAAAACGTAAACGTTGAATCTGTCAGGAACAATACCATTGTAGAATATGTAGGCTGAACGTTGGTAATCATAACTAGATTTTGATGTGGGACATTGATGTTCTCTACAAAAGGTGGAGTAGAGTCATCAAATAAAATATGAAAGTGGTTATCATCTCAGAAATGACAACTATCCATATACCAATCATCGCAATCGACATCAAGATCATACCAAACATATATTTCTTGATTACACTCATCCTTAATGTCTGCCATAAGAAATCTCTCCTGCATGTTATCCAATGAATCTTGAATACTACGAAAACTATCATTGAGACCATCTTCAAAGGCATCCAATTTGTCATTCAATGTGTCATACAATTGAGATTTGAATGCTTCAATAATTTCTTTGAGGTTTTGAAAGGAAATAGTCATCTGATCACCCTATCAACTCTTCAGTGTTGCAACCGTAATTAAAAAACTCAAAAAATAGAACAATAAGTTATGGCAAAAAATCACGATTTTTTCTGGAAAAACCTTAAAAGACCGTTGAATATAAAATGCCCATAACTTCACTTCCCGAACTTCATTTCAGCTGATTTTTTTTTGAAATTGAGTAAAATTGTGCGAGGAACTCAGATGTGTCATTTGTTTGGGCAAATTCGGCCTCCAGCTGCTACAAAAATAATAAAAAATCGCGCAGTCGTCCGCAGAAAAAACCCTAAAAATTTGCAGATTTTAAAACTTCAATATCTTGACTTCCCGAACTCTGTTTCAGACGATTTTTTTTTTAAATTGGATGTTTTTATGAAAGGAACTCAGATCTACAACCTATTTCTACAAATTTTGCACAAAAATATACCAAAAATTAATGGAATGTCGCAACCCTTTTTTTACTTCTCCGAATTTTTTTTTGCAAAAATAAAAAATATTTGTCCACAATGTCTGCTAGGAAAAGTGCTCTGATACCAATTGTTAAGTTTCTAAATAGATCTGGAAATATAATCACCACAAATATTGAATACACAATAGATCCAAATGACAATATAGAAGAAATCACACTTTATTATATCAAAACCCTTAAGGTAGGGCAACACCATACAATGGATCATATTATGGAAGGGATCCTTTCATGTTCACTTGCATCTTCGAGGGGGCATCCTCCTATTGAGCTACTGCTTCAAATACAATAATTTTCTTCATATTTCATTACATTGTTTGAACCTCTTTATATAATGCTATCATCACCTAAGAACATTCTAGAGGAAGAATCTTCTAAGAAGCCCTATATTATATCTAACTACCATAGTGGGTCTTATTTAGTAATATAGTGGACCTAGTCCACCTTACATTGAATGGTCTCCACTATTATCATTATGGGCCCTTTGCCCCCCCCACTATCTCTCTAGCTAACACAAAGTAAAGACTCCAGGTTTGATTGTTGTAATTGTCATTCCTCTAACCTATATTTCTATAAGTTTGCTACATTACAAGTGGGTGTGTAGTTGTGACAACATTCCTTAAATTGTTTTGATTCTAGAGATGTACTCATTATTCTCCTTTATGAGATATTCTTGTGTTGGCTTTTTTTGTTTTCTTGTTCCAGATAGGTTAACAAGAAAAGGAAGATGTTTGTCCTTCAAAGGGAGCCACTTGACTCAGAAGGAGTCAAAACTATTTGAGAAAGAGGAAGAATAGAACCATCATTGAAGAAACCAATGCAATAATGCATTATCAGAATCCTTCTATGATTCTATGGGCAGAAGCATGCATGACACAATATATGTTCAGAACAAGAGTCTTCACCAGACTTTAAAAAACACAACTCTCGAAGAAGCCTCCACCAGAGTGAAGCCTGAGATTGAACAGTTCAAGATATTTGGGTGCCCAGTGTATTTTCATGTACCCAAAGAGAAGAAGTCCAAGCTAGATCCCTTAGAAAGAAATGATACAGTGAATCTTCAAAAACATTCCAGATCGACATCCCTAGTCAGAGACAGATTGAGATAAGCAAAAACGTTGTCCTTGAAGAAGAGATGGTCTTTCAAAGACCCAAAGAATCTCATATGGAAATTGATAGTGAGACAATACCTTCTCCCCCTTCAACAATCTAGAGGAAGACAAACATTATTCTGGTTGATCCAGTTTCTCCAATTGATATGTTCAGAGATATTGTAGTAGGGCATAAAAGGCCTACCTGGACTCACTCTGCAAGAGGCAGAGAAACATACAAGCCTCCAAAGGCACATCCTGAGAAAGCGAAGAGATTTTTAAGTTATCCTTCAGTCATGAGCCACTTCATTGATGTTGAGCCTCCTTGTCTTAGAGAAGCAACAAGAGAACATGTATGTCAAGATGCCATAACAGAAGAATACCAATATATCTTAAAGAATTATGTATAAGATATTATTCAGGGACCAGAAGGAAAGTGGATCTATAAGATCAAGCATGCAGCTGATGGAAGTGTCGAGAAATACAAAACGAGATCTATAGCCAGAGGTTTCTCATAAACAGAGGGAGTTGTCTATGATGAGACACTTGACCCAATGAACCCGATACACTTCCATCCGTACTATCCATGAGTTGGAAACTATATCAGATAGATAGATTCTTGATGAGTTTGGATTTCAGCAAGAGTGTTGTTGATCCAAACCTATATCCTTACAGTGTTGGTAACAAGAGCCTGATCATGATGACTTATTCAGAAAGCGTTGTTGTTGGATACAAGTAATCATAGATTTATGAATTCGAGATGAAGAATCCGAGTATGATGCACTACTTCTTGGGATAAGAAGTATGACAAAGGACTGATAAGATTTTCTTGAGTCAAGGAAAATATAGAGTGAAAATATTAAAGAAGTCCAGTATGACAGAATGCAAAATCCACTGTGATGGATTTAAAGAAGAAGATTGATGATGATTCAGACGAGACTGATCCACAACTGATTGGATCGCTAATGTATTTGGTTAACACCAGACTATTCATGCCATGCAGTGAATGTGCCTAGTCATTTCATGAGTCAACCGAGACAGACTCACTAGACAACAACAAAACATGTATTGAGATATATACGAGCCACAGTTGGATATGCCCTGAGATATGCCTCCAGTATGAACTTGAGTTTGCAGGATATGTTGATTCAAATTGAGCAAAAAGTACAGTGAACCGGAAAAGCACATTCGACTGATGTTCTATCGTGAAGTTTTCCATGATTTCCTAATGCAGCAGGAAACAAAACTCTATAGCCTTGAGTACCACAGAGGCAGAGTATATAACATCGAGTGTGCGAAGCAATGTGGCTTCACAAGCTTCTGACATATTTACTTGACCATGAGATGGATCCTATGATGATAACCAAGAACTGTGACTAAAGCTCCTTGAAAAACCAGGAAACAGTTTTTCCTGATGGATCGAAATACAATGGGATGAAATATCCTTATATCAGAGATATGATGCAGAGGAAAATCTTACACACGCTGTACCTTCCTACACATGAGCAGATTGCAGATATCTTCACCAAATTAACTTCGTGAAAAATGGTTCCCTAGTTGAGAGGGAGTGTTGATAACTCCAGCGAAGACAAAATTTAAAATACATCTGTGTGAGACTTGGCATGATAAAGAATGCCTCCCTAGTTGAGAGGGAGTGTTGATGAATGCAACTATGTGAGACATTCTTCAGCTTACAAACTTGTGAGATGTGGATCATTGCAGCTATGTGATTCTTTCTCTCATCTTACAAACCTGAGAGAAAGCCCCTAAGAAGGGTATGTGGTTCCTGCCTGAGACAAAGCTAGGAACGTAGAGATGACCTCCATCCAGAGAGTTGAGAAGAACTTCAAGTATTTATCTAGTGGGAAAGGCGATCTGTTGAGTTAGACGTGCATGTGGCTGAGCACAAGGTGAACGTGTGAAATCCCAAAGTGTTGGATGCATCGTCATGTGAACAAAAATAAATTTGATGTATTAGCCTCCTCTGAGCAACAACATTGACGAGAAGACTCCAGACGATTCTCCTGTGTGAGGTAGTGGAAATGAAGATCTGTAGAGTAGACGTGTCTGTGGACAAGCATGGGTGAACGTGTGAAGACCTGGTTCTTCTGTGTAATGCAGTGAACCAAAGATATGACCTCTTTATGGATGTGCCCCTAGTGGATGAGCACTAGTGGGTGTATCAAATCCTTTGCTATATATTGTTCAAGAGTCGAACTTGCCTATAACCCTAATTGTTATGTAAAGGGTACAAGTCGACCCCACCTTAATGTGATTAATAATAAATGTAAAAGATAATTACTCCGATTAATAATAATAATAATAATAATGTGACTTAGAGAGGTCGGCCCTGTTGAACCAATAGACACTTCAATTGACATGTTTATGTTAGTATAAGTAAAAGTAAAATCCCCATTGTGGAAGCACGTCTTTCATGTGAGTTTGGAAATTTCAGCAAGTATATCTACTTGGGAAAAGGTGCACACCTGTCTTGGGCGCTAGTCTTCTAGGGTTTGAGCACCCTCTTGTGTGCTAGGTCTTTCTTGGTGGCGAAGGTCTTTCTTTGAAGAATATAACAAATGATTTGGTTGGATTTTCTTCCCTTGTTGAAAAGGGTTTCCCAGGATACTTCTTGTGTTCTTGTGCATGGTGTTTCTTCTTGTGATCTTGGTTGTTGCAACATTATTGTCTATGGTTAAGTTAAATGATAAAATGGAATGAACTTCATGCTTAACCTAGCTTATTGAAAAATCAACAGTATCAACCACAGGGTCTTCAGGTTTCAGGGAAGGAACATCTGATCTGCAGACTAAAGAAGGCTCTATATGGTCTAAAACATGCACCTAGGGCAAGAAGAGTCCTTAAGATTCCAACGTGTATGTCAAAAGAGTTGGTAATGATATCATCATTCTGGTCATATATGTAGATGATATCATTATTACATGTAGTGAGGCAAGTGCAATAACACATTAAATTGAATATGCAAAGCTTTTGACATGACAGGTCTAGGCATCCTACACTACTATCTAGGTGTAAAAGTTTGGCAAACAAGTAGTAGCATTTTTGTTTCATAAACAAAATATGCCAGGAGTTTGTTGGACAAGTTCAGAATGACAAATTGCAAAATCTCGTCTACACTTTTGGAGAAAGGGTGGAAAATTTCAACCAAAATCGACTCTAAGGCAGTTAATTAGTATACATGCAACTAGTGGGTAACTTTATATATCTTATAACCACTTGACCTGATTTGAGTTTTGTTGTGAGCTTCATTTCTAGATTCATGACAGTGCCAAAGGTAGAGAGCACTGGACAATAGCAAAGCGAGTTCTAAGATATGTGAAAGGGACGCTTGACTTTGGCATTCTATACAACATAAGCAAAGACCTTAGGTTATGTGGGTACACAAATTCAGATTGGGCAGGTTCTATTGATAACAGGAAATTCACTTCTGGATATGTTTTCAACCTTTGGCATGGATGTAGTCACATGGACTAGCAAAAAACAACATGTTGTAGCCCTTTCATCAGCATAAGCAAAATATCGAGGAGCAGTGAAAGGAGCATGCGAGGTAGTTTGGCTCAGGGGGATGCTTTCAAATATGCAAATGCAACAAACAAAGCCAACACCCATGTTATGTGACAACCAAGGGGTGATGAAACTTGCCAAGAATCTAGTCTTCCACGAGCATACCAAACATGTTGAGGTACATTGTCATGTCATCAGACAGCTTGTAGAAGATGGGTCTATCAAGCTGCAGTATTGTCATGCAGAGGATCAAAGTGCAGAAATTCTCACCAAGGCTTTGGGTACTGAAAAATATGTAAAATTCCAGGATAAAGTTGGTGTAATTAGTAGATTGACCATTAAAGAAAGGTGTTAAAATAAATGTTAGTTTATAATGGTGAACTAGATATTAGACTTGGGCATTAATAAAGTCAATTTGACTTTAGGCTAGTTTATGCTTTTACGTCTTAATTCACCTTAACAATTTATCCCACATTCATAAAGTGGATTGACTCGACTTGATTGTAGCCCTATATAAGAAAGATTTTTCTTTTTCATTTTAATATACAATACGGAGAACTCTTTTGAGTTATCTTGGTTTTATTTGTGCTCGATTTCCGTAATAAACTCCAAATCATGGAATTATGCAAAACAACCAATGCTTTGATACCACCGATAGGTTGGGAATTGAATAACTCCTTGCAGTAAAAAACTTCGTTGATGTGAACCATACAATGAGAGATGACTCTTGGTTTCATCTTTCAAGAGGTGCAATGACTCTTGACATTCACCTATGATTCTTCATATTTCTCCTAAATTAATATTTACAATATTCCATAATCCCAAGAAATAGGTATCTATTTTCAGCACCCATGTCACCAATTTTTCTGCTATGTAATCAAGAAGTTTTATTAAAAAGTTACCTTATGGTAAATAAATAAATATACGCTAAGCCATGGTTTCTGGTTCAATTGCATGTACTCGGCTGCAGTAACACACTGAAGGTGAAAGATATCATCAAGCCATCTGTGAATATTGTGTAGAAAACATAGCCAGCAATATTTGACTGAAATATCAAATCAAGGCAAGTAATAGTTTCTTGTTCATTCCCTCCAATGTGGCTTTCTTATTATTACAAATATTATATGTAGTCCAAAAACACACATGAAGCCATGCAACTATGTTTTAGAGGAAAGAAAAATTTGCAATATCTTTGCAACATGTGGCTTCTGTTTTTATTCAATCCAAAAGGCTCATCTTTTTTCAAACTGAATATTCAGTACATTTAAACAAATCTTGTTACCTGAATTTAGTACCACACATATATCTGTGGAGGATGAAATATGTTTTCTGCATTTGCCTTCAAATTCAATAAACAGTTTTTAAATAAGAAACAAAGCTTCGATTTGTTCCAAACAACTTGACTGATTTAAAATAGAGTCCTACCAACAAGACATATTTGACCATAGAATAAGAGAAGCTCTGCCAATATTTGATCCTGCTATATGATCAAATATAGATCTCCATAGAATAAGACAAGCTCTGCCAATAGATCTCCAGATTGTAGTCAGCACTTCATTTACCAAGGACATGCCCTTATTCTTTCCCAAAAAATTTGACTTGCGTGTAAATGAAAATAGCAAGTGCCTAGCCAAAACAGTTATCTAATTTTTTTTTCTGTATTCTACAGAATAATCATCACTTCGCATACTGTGGAAAAATGGATCCATTTCTAACGGAAAAGACTCATTGCCTATGCCCATAAAAGACGGAAAAATTCTTACTTTTCCAAAGAACATGATGTGCATGTAACCAGTTTATCTCCCTAGAAAGTTCTTTTTACAACGCTTCATTTCAAAGCTGACTTTCAGTTCGAATCCAACCAAGAAAATGGCCTTAAAAAATGCATAAAAATGCAGGTTTAATTCCTTAGCCATCTTGAAAATCCCTCCAAAAATAGGCAATGGCTTGTAAATGAATAGCTGGCACGAGCTTGCTTAAAATCTAATTCAGCTCTTTATAGAACATAGTGCAGCACAAATTGAGCCCACAATAATAAAGATCCTACTTGCCTTGTGAATCATCTGCAGTAGAGCCGCGTCCACGGGCCGAACCACCTCCCCTCTGCAATACAACACCCCAAATTTATGCACCTTAATATCATCATCTTTTCTTACAAAAAATAAAATTCCATGCTCAGTAGGCCTTCCTGCATTAATGAATATGCCTTGCCTCTTAGTTACATAATACAATGATCAAGAACATGAAGCTTTACAAAGACAGAAAAATCTGAACAAATACTCCTAGAGAATGACATGAAACCAGCTAATAGCATGGGCATTTATGAAAAAACCATAATAGGATAAAGTAGTGGCTGTAAAGCAATACAAATAGACAAGTATGAAAATAATCAGGTCACCAAAATAATCACCCAAGGCAGTATTCTTAGAACAATAAGCAACCGGTCTTATGCAAAGAAAATCATTATTTAAATAGGGGAATTGCGACTTTAAATCGGATCAGCCCTCAAATGAGACGATCCAAACTGTCCCAAGTCAAACTCACATTGAATCTGATCGGCAATTTTGAAAATAGCCAGTTTGTCTTTAAAAGCAGATTTTGTGGGTCTTCATTCATTTATTCTCTGTTTGAAAAAGGCCAAGTGACACACAGTGACCAATGGTGAAAAACAGAGCTACAGAAGGACAAAGTCATTTAGGGCATCAAAAACAGCGGGGTTTTACGCAACAAGTGATTGTTACAGGCCTGTTTTAGCTTCTTTTCCACCCTTGGAGATACCCCTACAGGCTGTTTTCATCATTTATTGACTGCAGTTTACTAATTTGGAATTTTTTAGGGATCTTTTAAGTTTTGAGTTATTTAGGTTTCTGTTTTGCTATTTTATTTTTTGCCAGGGTTCAAACAGGTTGTAGCCTACAAGTGAATCATTGACAGCCTTCATTGCAGCCTGCATATAAACCGTAAGGCCTAAACAGTCAGCAGAAAACATTAAACCAAGGTCCAAAACTGTGAAAATGCCAAAGGAGGACTTTGCTTGGGCTTCGAGATTCCAGGTTCAATTAAGCTTCTATGTAAATTTTGCAAAGCTGAATGTAACGGTGGCATTTTTAGATTCAAATACCACATTGCCATGACATTGGTCTGCGCAAATGTTTTAAAACTTGGCCGATTCAGACTCGATCAAGTTAATTCTCAAGGATACCAAATCAGCCTTCAAATCAGATTGGTGAACGGTTTAGTATTGAACCAGCTGGTTTGTTGTATGAACCAACCGGTTTAGTTCCAAACCTGTCCAACTTGATCAAACCAATACTAGTTCGGTTCCCTACTGGCCACAGTGCCCTTTAGAAGGGAAAAAACATTTTTTTATATTTTATTATCTAAACCCTAGATTCTCTCACCCTAAACCCTAAAAGCACACTATGTAGAGACCATGCCTTTGTGCAGTAGAACCTCCAACTAAGGCACAACCAGTTACTGAACAAGAGCCCTGATATAGAACCCATCGTGTTGGATGATATTGATCCAACATCATAATGGTTAGAGACTCCCAACAGAGTTTGATCTTGATATTGATGATTTGGGGTGTATTGATTTGGATTCAGATCCACTAGTAGGAGTAGGTGTAGCACCAGGAATGGCAGGCACTAGCCATGCCTCTACTAGTACTACTACTACAGTTGCAGATGTCTATGAATAATGCGAGGGATGGTCTTGTAGCTCAGGCTGAGGATCCCATTTCCGGCAGTGGTATGTAGTAGGTAATGAGTTTGATGATATAATCATGTTGATCAATGGTATGTAGTAGGCCAGTAGCTAATAGCATGTTGTTTTCTGAACTCTAAAGGCCATTTTGAGCCTTGTTGATTATGTATTTTGTTTCAGATATGTATTGCACTTGATTAGGTATATACATGAGAAAACTTTACATATTTTGTCTCTGGTGGTTTGGAATCTCTAAAATACATTTTCTTCATTAAAATATTTTAATATATTGTTGGCGTATGTGTGGGACACTCCTGTAACTGTTCTGGTGATCTAATAATTTCAAGCACAGGCCAAACCTTGAGCTTGGCCCACTCGAGGTAAGGCGCCGTGCTTCTGCTTTTCTTTTATTGCATAAAGTAGTTCACTGATTGCTAGTTTTATTTATGGTTATACGTAGTTTCAATTAAAACCATAATCATGAGGTATTTCTTTAGTCTTGAATTCTTGTGTGAATTTTTAAAAGGAGCAAACACAAAGTTTTATTTTCTAGACTGGAAAAGAATATAAGTTTTTTCTTTTACAGTTTTTGAGAATGGAAATTCCTCTAGAAATTTAACTAAGCATGTATTGTTGTCCAAATAGTTTGAGAATTCAGGACTTTCAACAATTCAAAAGTTTGGGGATTCAAGGAATTTGGGAACTTTTGAATCTAGAAAATTTGGGAATTCGATGATTCTACCCTTATGAGGGTAATGAGATAACACGATGGAGTACCTCTACAAGATTTGAGATCTATAGATCAAAGAAGTTGCAAGAACAAATCTATCTTTTGTTGTTGTTATCAATCAAGTTTTAATAGTTAGATATAGAATTGTAGTGTTAAGAAGGGGTGTTGGTGTATAACACTCCGATATGACCTAATGTAATGAAATGTAATAAAGGCACATTATATAAATGGCTTTAATATTCAATAATGATAGGCAATAAGTTTAATAGTTGTCACTAAGAAAAGGTAGTTAGGTCATGCAACTACCTACTAGCAACCCGATGGGTTCACTCAAGTGGTTGAGTGTTGTGATTCACAATTAGGTCTTGAGGTCAAGTCCCCAGGTTGGCTGCCACTATGATAATATTGTGGGCCTCACTCAATGCCCCTGTCGGGTTCAACAACAAAACTACGCTAGCTAGTTTACCCTAGGTACCATCCTCAAAATGAGGAGAAGTGCCTAGGGGTTTTCCCAAACTCTGTATTTCAAGGAATAAAAAAGAAATTGAAAAAGAAAAACTACCTACTAGCTAAAAAAAAGAGAATCGATGTCAATGTATTCAAAAACTCCATTAAAGAAAAAATCATTTCATATCTTTTGTTCATCTCTCATGTGATG
Organism: Picea glauca; assembly: GCA_000966675.3. Taxonomy (NCBI): domain Eukaryota; kingdom Viridiplantae; phylum Streptophyta; class Pinopsida; order Pinales; family Pinaceae; genus Picea; species Picea glauca. The sequence continues at coordinate 1,231 of JZKD02S2083298.1, read as the reverse complement.
CATGATCAATTTCACAACACTTCAATTAGAAATGTTTCTCTTATACTAAAATTACAAGAATGGAGTGTGGATACCATGGTTAAGCTTGTCAAATTTTCCCAGGTTTATACCCCCTTTATAAGCTTCTCGAGTTTTCCCAAGTTTACGCTCCCTTTATTTTTCGAGTTTGTTCTCCTGAACATTTCAATAAGCTTAGTTAGGAGAGCTTCAATGAAGAGCATTCTTTCCCCAAAGGATAAACCAACTTGGCCCTCTTAATGTACGCCATTATTATGGTTACATCATCACCATCAACATTCATTCTTTCACAATGTTTGACGAGGCTACATCCTCCTCTAATTCTGATGTAGATTAGGATCTAATTCTTTAATTGAATACTACTCTTAATACATGCAACATTTTTTCCTACAAGAGTCTCTGTATTTGTTGATGATTGCAGCTATGTGAGACATTCTCCAGCTTACAAACCTGTGAGGTGTGGATCATTGCAGCTATGTAGGTCTTTCTCTCAGCTTACAAACCTGAGAGAAAGCCCCTACGAAGGGTACATGGTTCTTGCCTGAGACGGAGCTAGGAACATAGAGATGACCTCCTCCATTCAGAGAGTTGAGAAGAACTCTAGATGATTATCCAGTGGGAAAGGCGATCTATTGAGTTAGACGTGCTTGTGGCTGAGCACAAAGTGAACGTGTGAAATCCCATAGTGTTGGGTGCATCGTCATGTGAACAAAAATGAAGATGATGTATTAGCCTCCTCTGAGCAGCAGAGTTGACGAGAAGACTCCAGATGATTCTCTTGTGTGAGGCAGTGGGAAAGAAGATCTGTAGAGTGGACGTGCCTGTGGACGAGCACGGGTGAACGTGTGAAGATCTGGTTCTTCTATGTAATGCAGTGAACCGGATGTGCCCCTAGTGGATGAGCACTAGTGGGTGTATCAGATCCTTTGCTATATATATTGTTCAAGAGTCAGACCTGCCTGTAACCCTAATTGTTATGTAAAGGGTACAGGTCGACCCCACCTTAACGTGATTAATAATAAATATAAAATATAATTAATCTGGTCAATATTAATAATAATAATAATAAAGAATTATAATGTGACTTAGAGAGGTCATCCATGTTGAGCCAATAGACACTTCTATTGATAGAACCAGTCTAATATAAGTAAGGGAAGATTCCCCATTGTGGAATCATATCTTTCTTGTGAGTTTGGAAATTTCAGCAAGTACA